>NW_019014520.1:29132-45074 GCF_000150535.2 Carica papaya
CAAAATAGCCTCGTAACTTCGGGAGAAGGGGTGCCTCCTCACAAAGGGGTTGCAATGACTAGGTTCACCAACATTTTCATACTAAGATTGAGAAGGAGATAGAAACCCCTCAGAGATAACAATCAAAGGGATTTTCCTTTCTTTTTTCGTCCTTACATGTATCGTTCATAACAGTCACAATTTTAGGACCAGATGGGGGTTTCACCATATGTCTTGGCACAAGGCCCATCATACCCGAATTTGACCATCGAGTCATATTCTTGAGCCAAGGCCCAATAGTATGACCCTCTCCACCATTATCAAAGGAAAGGTAAAGGGTCAATCTGCACATACATTCAAGTCATCATATTGTAAATCAATCATGCATATTATCACATGCTTCATATTTCAAGTAAAATATCAATCAATCTCATGTATTAAGATCATTCAAATTAATTTATTGAGAAAATGCACTTATAGCATAAGAGAAAATACTTAATAGATCCCTTACTAAAACCTTGAGAGTAACTTGACTTTTTGGAGGAGAAGGGGAAAGATACTTGTGTCTAGAACTCCTTTGAAGATTTCTACTTTCTTTCTTCTTCTCTTTCTCTTTCTAAGTTCTCTAAAAAGTGGAAGAAGGGAGAAGAAATGAGGAGACAAGGACTCCTTAAATAGGCTTGTGATGTGTTCTGGATGCTCGCTATGTGGCAACCATCCAAGGTGGACACGTGGCGGGTGGGTGGAAGAATGCTGCTGGCGAATGGGAGAAGACCACGTCAGGGGTATCCATGAACTGACAAGGCACAGGGCATGCATGCACAAGATGCAAGAGCAAACACTTGCATACATGCCAGAGTGCACAATGCACAGCGTGCGCGTAGGTGCCGACTGATAGTGTCGGCTAATAGTGTGTAAAAATGACATCCTTATTGCCAAATTTTGAGCTATCAAACTTAATGAAATGCTATTAAATCCAAACTATTTTCTACATTTTATTGCAAGATAGGAGATAAAGATGAGATACGAAAAAAAAAACATGAAAAGAAAAAGAGTTCGTGAAACAAGTTGTCAAAGAAGGAACAAACCTCGGGCAAGACTTGGATCTAGCAGATAGCAATAGGTTTTGTTCCCAAACAAAAAGAATCGAGAAAAGTTAAAACAGTATATAAGTTCACAGGCCCTCTGCATAACCGAAACAAGCCTTGCCCAAGGCTTGTGTCGCGCACAGCAACCAACTTGAAGAAAAAGGTGCACTTTTTGAATATGAAAAAGATTTTATTCCAGTCGAGATCTGAGGACTGAAAATCAAGGGAAGATTATTTTGAAAAGTCAAGGATGAGCCAAAATCATTAGAATGATCCTAATCAAAGAAAAAAGAGAAACCCTAGCTTTTTTAGGTTATAAAAATCGGGGCTGCTAAGATGAAAAAGGATCTCTCTTCCTCTCGCTGCTACTCATAGCACCATCCACTGTCGCCCCATCTTCCCGATCTTCCCTCTTTTCTTTATTCTTAATAAACTCATTTCCACCATGAGTGATTGATTTGCTTTCTTTTCCTAGTTGACAAATTTAACAAACTCAGTGACATTGTTAGATCAAATTGAGTAATCTAAGTTTTGTTTGAATCTTTGTATTTATTTACTTTCTACACCTACATATTTTGTTATTTTTAATAGCTTTGAATAGAGCTTGTCAAATGCAAGGTGGAACAACAAGTAGCTAGCCGAACCACTCAAATATGTTATTATTTGAGCAGTTCTAGCACATAGTGGCAATCAGTGTTGCACTGAGAAGGTAATTAATTTGGTTGACTAGTTCACGCGGATGAATCCGAAAAATTGATTCAAGTTCTTCTAACTCTCAAGGTCGTTGGCAAATTAAATCATATGGACGTTCCTATAACTATTTGTTCAGTGAAAATCCAGCTAAAGAACATTTTTTGGTTGGCAAAACATTTCTGATAACTATAACTAGTTTTTTATATTTTTTAATGAAACTAATCTTTGCATCTATGATCAAATACATAACCAGAGTTTAGCTATTTTGTTAACTAGGAATATTTCTTATAATTGATCTATTTTCTAACTTATAAACATAAGTTTTATTATGTTCTATTCTTATTTTATATTTTACACTTTATGATTAATATTAAAACCTATAAAAATCTCATTGTTATTTTTCATTCGTTGGTTAAGAAAGAAATTTAGTTTCCAATTCCATATGGATTCGATCCTGCTTACCACTACTACAGATTTGTTTTATTAGTTAATCAGGATTTTCTTTTTGGTGGATTCAACACCCATCAAATTTTGGCACTGTTGCCAAGGAGTTGAGATTAACTGATCATTTTTCTTTTTATGACCAGGTCTGATCATGGAGAACCTATTCTATACGATCTAGAATCAAGAAAATCGCCAAGAGCCTAAGAAAACAAACCAAGCTGAAGAGGAAAACATGTCAACAGAATACAATTTTTACAAAAAAGCACAACCGTTGAAACAAAAGGAGAAACATAGCAGATGGCCGACAAATGCACTTTGAGGGAGCTAGCAACACTGCTTATCAACTTGCAACCCCTTTACATCACTTGTTCAAATTTGAGCATAGATTTTGAGTTAAAATCTGGCTTAATCCACTTGTTGTCCAAGTTTAGAGGGTTTGGGAATGAGAACACACATAAGCACCTCAAAGAATTCCATATTGTGTGCTCAAGCATGGAGCCGCAAAGAGTCTCTGAAGAATAAATAAAATTGAGAGTGTTCCCTTTTTTTAATGATGCAGCTAAAGATTGATTGTTTTATTTAACCCCTAATTCGATTACTACTTGGACAAATATGATAAAAATGTTTCTAAATAGATTTTTTTCACCTCCAGAGCTACTAGAATAAGGAAGGAAATATATGGGAAAAAATAAAAGGATTCAAAGAGTCTCCATGATTATTGGGAAAGGTTTACGTAGTTGTGTGCAAGCTACCCACGACATGACATATTAGAATAGTCCCTCATTCATTATTTTCATGAATGACTCTCGCCCATAGAGAGAAGAATGTTTGATGCAACTAGTGGCAGTACCATTGTAAATAAAACACTCCACCAAGCTAGAGAATTGATAGCAATCATGCAGCCACTTTGTAGTAATTTAGGAACACGAGAGACACCGCAAGAAGGGTGAATGTTTCCCAGTGCATCCCACCTCCAAGTCAAGTAACCAAGGGAATTAATTTATCCCTTCATTATCTCTTTTATTTCATTACTCATTCTTTGTATCACAATGGGGACAATGTATAGTTTAAATGTGGGAGGCATTCTGAATCTTAGGTAGGTAGTTTTTTTTAGTGTCTCATTTTAGGTATTTAGACCTTGCCTAATTTTTGCGACACCACACATACACCACCAAAAATTTTTTGCTCCAATCTTCACAACTATCTCTATTATTTTTAAACAACTCAAATGGGATATTTCAAAAATTGAATTGCACTTATAACCATCTCTTAAGAATTGCAGCTTGTTTTTCATCTTTTCACACCTTGAAAAATTACATTTGATCGTGTATTTAAAGTATGACTTGTTTGGGGATTGCCCATTCAAAAAAATTAATTTTCTCTTATTTTTGAGTGAATGTCAATATTTAAAAAGAACTCTATTACAACTTGATGCGGAACCCCAAGACCCTTGCTTGAACCTTAGAACTCTTCAATCGGTTTAGAACGAAATTTAGATCACAAGTAAAAAAAGGAATCAAATTTGTTCAATCACCCAAATGGTAGAAGTTAAAGAGAAACCAAGAAAGATAAATGATATCCCTTGAACCCAATCCAAACAAGCACCAAGAACAATTGAAATAGGAAATCAAAATTGAAATATAAGTGATAACAATTGTATTCCAAATCAACACCTTGTGCATAAAGTGAAAAGAAAGCCAAAACATTCTCAACTCAATTCTGAAATATTTGATTACAACTCGTGATGTCCACAAAGAAGAGTTCCTTTGGTATTTATAGCCAAAGAAATCAATGATAAGTTACAATACAATAACTACAATTGTAACTCCCACAATAACTAGGTTAATTATGTGGTAATTACAATTGTAACTCCAACAATTACTAGACCAATTATAGGCATGTAATTGTTATGTAACTCCTTGTAACTCCAATCTTCTTAACCACCACCACTAATTGTTTGTGGCACCATATAGTTATGGGCTCATTCTTGTAATAACAATAAGACAAGACTTAAGTCCAAAATGAGTTATACTTAACTATATGGGCTTAATTAACTCAAACTAAAATAAAACAATCCAAAATACTTAAAACAACTCAACTAATCCAGCCCATACACAAGGCTTATTCATCCATTATCAATAAGACTCAAACAAGCCCAAATTATACCAAATCACTTAAATCTAATTAAAGTTACGAATTTGGGCTGTTCAAAAAGCTCATATTTGAACTTTCCACAATTGGCCAGCCCATCATCCACATGTTTTTGAGTAAAAACGTGGAGCAACTCTTTAAGCTTCTTTGAATTTGATCTTGTTACTGGTCCGCTGAAACTTTTCAGGTTTGGAACTATATTTTTGTTTACATTATTTGAAATTTGCTCCAACTCACCTTCTGATGCTCTTTGAGTATCTTGAGTGTTTTTAGCCTTGTTTGCATCATTCCCCCTTCCCTCAAAAGGATTCGTCCTCGAATCAATTCCTGCATCAATTTCAAAAGGGGATAAATCAGATATGTTAAATGTAGCCAAAACACTATACTCACTTGGTAGGACCACTTTGTAGGCATTTTCATTGATTTTGGCTATGATTTGAAATGGATCATCCCCATGAGCATCCAACTTAGATTTCCGTTTTGATGGAAATTGTTCCTTGTGCATATGTTTCCACACCCAATCTCCGGGTTCAAATGAAATCTTACGCCTTCCTTTATTGACATGGGATGCTACTTGTTCATTTTTCTTTTCAATGTTCTGCCTTGCTTTTTCATGAATTGCTTTAACCATTTTTGCTTTCTTATGTCCATCCAAATTAGAAATGTCACTTATAGGAATCGACAACAAATCAAGTGGAGTTAAGGGATAAAAACTATACACAATTTCAAAAGGAGAAAACCCAGTAGAAGAATGTATACTCCGATGATAAGCAAATTCAACAAATGGTAGCATATCTTCCCAAGTTTTAACATTCCTTCCAATTAAAGCACGTAATAATGTACCAAGTGTTCTATTTACTACTTCAATTTGACCATCCGTTTGTGGATGTGAAGTAGTAGAAAATAAAAGTTTGATCCCAAGTTTGGACAACAAAACTCGCCAAATGTGGCTTAAAAACTTAACATCTATATCGGACACAATGGCTTTAGGAATGCCATGCATTCTAACAACTTTGCGGAAAAACAAATCGGCTATGTGTGTGGCATCATCTGTTTTGTGACATGGTATAAAGTGTGCCATTTTGGAAAAACGATCAACAACAATAAATATTGAGTCTCGGCCTTTTCTAGTCCTAGGCAAACCCAACAAAAAGTCCATAGAAATATCAACCCAAGGTTGTGTAGGAATGGGTAATGGCATATATAATCCATGTGGTTGAACTCTAGACTTAGCTTACCTACATGAGATGCACTGCGCACAAATTTTCTCAACATGTTTGCGCATATTAGGCCAAAAGAAATGTTCATGTAAAATGCTTAAAGTTTTGCCAATCCCAAAATGTCTCATTAAACCACCACTATGTGCTTCACGAACAAGCAACTCCCTAATAGAACTATTAGGCACACATAATTTTTCCTTTTTAAATAGAAAACCATCATGCCTATAAAAGTCTTGAAATACCTCATGTTCACAAGCCACATAAACATCTGAAAAATCACTATCATGCACATACAATTCTTTGAAATGCTCAAATCCCAACAATTTTGTAGAAATAGTAGAGATAAGACTGTACTTTCTTGAAAGCGCATCAGCTACCACATTTTCTTTTCCTTGCTTATATTGGATCACATATGGGAAGAACTTTATGAATTCTACCCATTTTGCTTGTCATTTATTAAGCTTGCCTTGCCCTTTCAAATGCCTCAAAGATTGATGATCGGTGTGAAACACAAATTCTTTTGGATACAAATAATGTTGCCATGTCTCTAATGCTCTTACCAAAGCATAAAACTCTTTGTCATAGGTGGAATAATTCAATTGTGCACCATTGAGCTTCTCACTGAAGTAAGCAATGGGTCTTTTATCCTGCATCAATTTCAAAAGTTGAATCAAAATTAGGCAATCTTAATAAAGGCGCATTACATAACTTTTCTTTCAGTAAGGAAAACGAATGTTCTTGTTCTTTTCCCCAAACAAACCCCTTATCTTTTTTCATGATTTCAGTTAAAGGGGCAGCAACAACACTAAAATCTTTTACAAATCTCCTATAGAAACTTGTCAAACCATGAAAACTACGCACCTCACTTACACTTTTAGGTGTCGGCCACTCTTGAATAGCCTTTACCTTTTCACTATCTACCTCGATTCCTTTTGCACTCACGACATATCCTAAGAAAATGATGGGATCGATGCAAAATGTACATTTCTTCATTTTAGCATATAGTTGAAATTTGCGCAATGTGTCAAACACTTGCCTCAAATGCATGACATGCTCATCAATAGATTTGCTATACACAAGAATGTCATCGAAGTAGACAACTACAAATTTTTCAATAAATTCACGTAAAACATGGTTCATTAAATGCATGAAAGTACTTAACGCATTAGTTAAGCCAAATGGCATATAACCCTTGTTTTTTTTTAAAAGTAGTTTTCCATTCATCTCCTGATTTCATTCTTATTTGGTGATAACCCTTTTAAGATCAATTTTAGAAAATAACAAGCACCATGCAACTCATCTAACATATCATCAAGTCGAGGTATTGGGTGTCGATATTTTACCGTTATTTTGTTATCGGCTCTACAATCAACACACATACGCCAACTACCATCTTTTTTGGGTACTAATAAGACGAGCACTGCGCATGGACTTAAACTTTCTCGAATGTACCCCTTTTGTAAGAGCTCCTCCACTTACCTTTGAAGCTCTTTGGTCTCCTTGGGATTGTTCCTATAGGCTGGTCTATTTGGTATGGCAGCCCCGGGAATGAAGTCAATTTGATGCTCAATCCCTCTCAAAGGTGGTAAACCTTGAGGTAGATCATGGGGAAAAACATTGCTAAATTCCTGCAAAACTTCAACCACAACACTTGGCAAAGAAGGGTCAAGTTCGTTAGTTGAGAAAGAAGCTTCCTTGTACATGAGTACAATGGCTTGTTAGAAAATAAAGCTTTCTTTCCCTCATTCCTTTCTATGGTCGAATGCATCTCTCTTTCTTTTTCCTTTTGATCTTCATTTTTCCACTCTAATTTTCTCTCACTCTCTTTTCTTTTCTCTTTTTCTTTTTCGTTTCTTTTTCTCTCGGTCTCTCTTTTTGCGAATTCATCATGGGACTTTTCAAGTTGCATTTGGTCTTCAAAAACTTGTTTAGGGGTTAAAGGAAGAAGAGTATACTTTTTTCCCTCTTTTCCTACCATGTACCTATTGAGATACCCATCATGCATCACTCTCCTATCCCATTGCCATGGTCTACCCAGCAAAATATGACTAGCTTGCATAGGAACTACATCACATATCACCTCATCACTATACTTCCCAATAGTAAAAGCCACCCTCACTTGCTTATTAACTCTCACCTCCCCACTATTGTTAAGCCATTGCAGCTTATAAGGTTTAGGATGTTTTGTAGTTTCCAAACCCAGTTTATCAACAAATAAGGTACTAGCCACATTTACACAACTACCCCCATCAATAATCATGCTACACAATTTTCCATTCACTAGACATCTAGAATGAAAAATGTTCTCTCTTTGCAACTTAACCCCCTCATCATCATTCCTTACTTGCATATTCAAAGCACGTCTAGAAACCAACAATCTACCTTCCATAGGCGTTTCCCCATCACTACAATCCTCCACATCATTCTCATCATCCGTTTCAACACCATCACCACGCATCACCATTACCCTTTTATTTGGGCATTGAGATGCAATATGACCAAAATCCAAGCATCTGAAACACTTGATATCTCTATTCCTAGGAGTTTCGAAGTTAGAAATACCTTTGTTTTTATTATCATTAGCATCTTTTTGCTTGGTTTTGTCATCTCTTTTGAATTGGATAGCTTGTTATCTCCCCTCCAATTCGGTCTCCAATTGGAATTTTGGGCCGAGTAAGTGTTGGATTACCTTGTGTTTCCTTTTCTCTTTAATTGTCTTTCAATCTTTATAGCCATGTGCACCATATCATCAATCTTCATATAATGTTGAAGCTCTACAATGTTGGCTATGTCTTTGTTAAGGCCATTTAAGAACCTTGCCATAATAGCTTCCCTATCCTCTTTAATATTAACCCTTATCATGGCTATCTCCATCTCTTTGTAGTAGTCTTCTACACTCTTGTTCCCTTGTATAAGGCCTTATAATTTTTTATGTAAGTCCCTATAGTAGCGAGTAGGAACAAAGCGCCTTCTCATGATAGCCTTCATTTCGGCCCAAGTGGAAATAGATCTCTCTCTTTTTATCCTTTTACTTGTGATGAGTTGATCCCACCACACAATGGCATACTCTCCAAACTCGACGACCGCAAGCTTTATCTTTTTCTCCTCTAAATAATTGTGGCACTCAAAAATAAGCTTCACCTTGCGCTCCCATTCAAGATAAGCATTCGGATCATTCTTGCCTATAAACGATGGGATTTTCATTTTGATGCTCCCAATGTTTTTATCAAGATCGTTTCGACCCCTACCATAATTTCGACTTTCATTGACCAAAGTAGCTTGGTTATCAAATTCTTCCTCCAAATTCCTCATTAAAAGGTGGTGTTGGAAGTCTTCTTGCCGCTGGATTGGTTTGGGAAGCTTTCCCTCTCATGGAATTTTAACTCACGCTGTTGTTTCTCTAGTTTCTCATTCATGTTGCCAATAGCTAGTTGAATCCTCTCAAATTGTTGTTGCATTGCTTTGAGGATGAATTCTTGATCTTTTGATGTTCTTTCACTCCCTTGTGGCTCCATCTTCAAATCTGAAATTTTAATGACAAAAAAAAAATAGATTGCAACCTCACAAATCACTCCCTCACGTGTTTACTCTCGTAATATGGGCACTCGTGTTTCACTCAATTTTGGCTTTTACCCTCTTTTGAGCTCACACTCTCTTTGCTTTTTAACACTCAAGCAATATTTTATAACTCTATACAAAATAGCCAATTCAAACAATAATTAATTATTACTATGTACTCATTTTTAATTAGAGATAACAAAGAATTCCTAAAGAAACAAGATACATGAATTCAACTCTAAAAGCGAACTAGAACAATCTAAATAATGAAGAGCACACACTTGATATAAAAATAAGTGTATGATGATTTTTATGTTAATTAGGCAACAACGAATCAATATTATTACCTCAAGATGTAATAAGAAGGAAATGAGCAGAAATATTAACTGAAAACTAAAGATGCAAGAAAAAAAATGGTGAATATGGAATTTAATGCACGAAACTTGTAATTCTCTAATAGAATCACAAATTATTACCCAAAATACTCAAATTAAGTAAAACATCAGTTTTGGATGAAAACAAACTCAATTGAGGTGAGTTGTTTCCAAACAGCCCAAAATATTACACAAACAATCTCAACAAAACAAACAGCCTTGAAACGACTTTTCTTTTTAAAATTTAAATGTATTTGAATGTTATATGAGATAAATAAAAGGGAAATAACAGTAGCTGTGTCAATTACACAAGGTAGAATGTGGAAATGTGTTTTGCACAATTAAGCAAATTAGGCTAATCTGATTATTATTTTTTTTGCTGAATGCAAATTTGTTTTTTTTTTTTTTGTAAGAAGTAATGAAAATAAAGACAACAAAATAAGGGTAGACTAATTTACTTGGTGAACCAATGCTCTGATACCAAATGATGCGGAACCCCAAGACCTTTGCTTGAACCTTAAAACTCTTCAATCAGTTTAGAACGGAATTTAAATCACAAGTAAAAAAAAGAAACAAATTTGTTCAATCACCGAAATGGTAGAAGTTAAAGAGAACCCAAGAAAGATAAATGATATCCCTTGAACCCAATCCAAACAAGCACCAAGAACAATTGAAATAGGAAATCAAAATTGAAATACACGTGATAACAACTGTATTCCAAATCAACACCTTGTGCATAAAGTGAAAAGAAAGCCAAAACACTCTCAACTCAATTCTGAAATGTTTGATAACAACTCTTGATGTTCACAAAAAAGAGTTCCTTTGGTATTTATAGCCAAAGAAATCAATGATAAGTTACAATACAATAACTACAATTGTGTTATGTAACTCCAATCTTCTTAACCAACACCATTAATTGTTTGTGGCACCATATAGTTATGGGCTCATTCTTGTAATAACAATAAGACAAGACTTAAGCCCAAAATGAGTTATACTTAACTATATGGGCTTAATTAACTCAAACTAAAATAAAACAATCCAAAATATTTAAAACAAGTCAACTAATCCGGCCCATACACAAGGCTTATTCATCCATTATCAATCAGACTCAAACAAGCCCAAATTATCCCAAATCACTTAAATCCAATTAAAGTTACGAATTTGGCCTGTTCAAAAAGCTCATATTTGAACTTTTCACAATTAGCCAGCCCATCATCCACATGTTTTTAAGTAAAAAACTTGGAGCAACTCTTTAAGCTTCTTTGCCTTTGATCTTGTTACTGGTCCGCTGAGACTTTCCAGGTTTGGAACTGTATTTGTGTTTACATCATTTGAAATTTGCTCCAAGTCACCTTTTGATGCTCTTTGAGTATCCTGAGTGTTTTTAGCCTTGTTTGCATCACAACTTTTCTAAATTTGTATGCCTATAATTCTATGGTTCATGTTTAGGACTGCATATTAAAATAAAAAAGAAAAACAAAGCAAAGGTTTGGATGAATAGAACAAATTAGCTAGCATATGATGGAGGAGATGGAGCGTAAAATACACTCACTATCAAAAACATGTTTGGAGTAAAAATGTGAGATGTAGCATAAAACGCACGGACAATTTAAGAAATTATGAAAAATAGAGCACAAATAATAAACTAGTCCTTTAGTCACTTAAAATCGATACTAACTGAGTAACCAGGTGCATTCATCACAAATGTTTATCCCCATTTCAAAATGTTAGAGACATTTCAAGCAAAATGATTAGTTATAGATAGATTTTCTGTTTTTAGCATCAACCAAATGCATGAAATCCTTATATCTGGACAGATTATGTGGTTGTTCTACTAGGTATTTATGACATCCCAAATACTAATTAAAGCATAAGGGTGCCATATACAGAAACAGATACGAGTGCATTTTAGATAATTGTATGTAGCGGAATAGAATCTTACAATACTGAGGCGAAATAAAATTAAATACAGTCTCTATAAAAGATGGACTTATCATAGTATGGAACAAAATATGTACTCGCAACGGTTCATAGATCCACAGGATCTTTGAAAGGTTCAATAGGTAGGTCAACGATCGGTTCCTTACTATCGTCCTCATCTAAAGTGCCATGAAAATGGGTGAGTTTCACATATTTAGTAAGGAAAACAGTATTTAAATAACATCACTAAGATTTTAAAGGCAATTAAACTTGAAAAATGGTACCTTATTTACTCACCATCAGGAATCATGTCAGAGATCCATTTCAATAATTATGAAAATAGTTTACTATATTTAAAGAAAATTTCAAATCAATCATGTAAAATCATGTCATAATCATATCAATCATATCATGTCAATCATGTTGAAATTAAATAGAAAAAATCAAACAAATAATGTCATGCTTTTATCTTATTTTATTCTTCGCACGAGCTCATTCTGAGTTCCATCTACTAAGGACAATATGGATTCCTAACTACCTATGTGGAATGACCAATTCATTTCATATCATATCAGAAATTTGGAGCTTGCTAAACCATAGCACATTTATAGCTTTCCAAACTATGACACAATTTATGACCACGACCGTGCCAACCACAGTGGTTCTACATGTAAACTATAATCATGGTCGTACTTGCCAAAGGTGACCCCTACAATCATATTGCGTCACCACTTTCATCAGAGGGTACGCCATCATCCATATAGAGCGATCCTCTCATGTCTTTTCATATCAGATAAAGGGAGAAGCAGAAACTCCTCAGAGATAAAAAGCTAATGAATCATGTCATCTATAAGCCATTCATGCCAATATCGATATCTATTTTCTATATTTATAGTACAATATCATACTTCATTTCTTTATCATGTTATCACATATACTTTATTTACATATAATATAAACATGTACTAACACATAACATTTGCTTAAGTGATATTAAATTACAACGAAATTGAGCATGCAACCAACCAATTAATATTACAATTAATTATTCTAGAAATACTCCTTAGAATGTAAAGATAAATACTAAATTCCTTACTGAAACTTGAAGTTTTTCCCTACGTCTTTCCTCCTTCTATTCCTTCCTCTTTTCTCTCTAAAATCTCTTTAGTGGATGGAAGAATGAAGTTAGAGTGGTGAAGAAATGGTGAAAAGGGGTTCCTATTTATAGAAAATGATGACCGTAGGATTGGCACCAAGTGGCAAAATCTTGTGAGGAGAGAGGGAGGAAAAATGTGACTTGATGCAACGCGACAACTGACGGACGTGATTGATGGATGGTCAACATGACGACAATGACACAACAATAGTGCAAAAACCAAAGGCATACTGTCCAATCAATGGCGGCATGCCCCGCCAAGGGGCAACGCGCACTGCTTGAGGGCAATGCACGCAGGCCTGCTGTGCACAGCCAGCACCTCCCGCGTGCGCTAGCTAAGGGCCTGTGCGCACAGGCACGTGGGCAGACCGCGCACCTCCTACTTCATACGGATGGGGAAGACTTTCCCACAGCCTTTTATGCGGGATTTTTTTGCCATTTTTCCCTCTCCATTTTTTCTGAAATTTTTTAAATTAATAATGATAAAAACAAATACATAATTAGGCAAAATAAATGTAAAAAAATTAAATTTGTCCGTAAAGTACATAATTAACACATTAACCCATTTTCATTCATAATTTAAAATAACATAAGATAAAATAGAATTTAAAGAGTTAATGGCCTTAGGACCCGAATAATTAGAGGTTTTATACAACAATTAAGTGCAAAGGTTTTTGGGGTGTTACATTCCCTCCACTATTAGAAAATTTGGTCCTCCAAATTTGTCATAATAAATTAGGAAACATCTCTTGCATTTCACTCTCCAGTTGCCACGCTACCTCATCTGAAGTGTCATGTTGCCACTATATCTTCACCATCGAGATCCTTTTGTAGTGCAAAATTTTTTAAGTCTAACCAAGGATTTCCACAGGAAGCTCATCATAAGTCATGTCTGCTTGGACCTGTATCTCTTGGTGAGGAAAGATGTGAGAAGGGTCAAGGTGGTACCTTTTAAGCATGGAGACATGGAAAATATCATCCAGACCCGTAAACTCTGGAGGTGGAGCAAGGTGGCATGCAACGGGTTTGATACGTTCCATGATCATATAAACTCCCACATAACAGGGGCTTAGCTTATCCTTCTTACCAAACTGCATTTTACCCTTTTAAACGAAGATCTTGAGGAAAACATGGTCGCCAACAGTAAACTCCAGTGGTCTCCTATTATTATCAGTATAGCTCTTCTGGTGACTCTGAGTGGTGGCTAGGTTCTTCTGAATGATGGCGACTTTCTCAATAGTCTCCTGAATGTAGTTCAGTCCCAGGTAACATTGGTTCCTAACTTTGTTCTAACAAGTGGGGGAGCGGCAGGGCCTACCATACAGGACTTCATATGAAGCCATGCTGATGCTACAATGATAATTGTTATTATAAGCAAATTCACATAAGGGAAGATACTTATACCAATTGTCACCAAAGTCGAGGACATAAGCGCACAACATATCCTCGAGCGTCTGGATGGTACGTTCAGACCAACCATCAGTCTAATGGTGATAGGCAGTACTGAAGTACAATCCCAAACTAAAGGCTTCCTAAAAACTGTCCCATAAATGAGAGGTAAATCGGGATCTCTATCTGAAACAATAGAAGAGGGAATGATGTAGAGTTGAACAATCTCCTCAACGTAGAGACGAGTTAACTTGCTTGTGGAATCAGTTGTTTTGATAGGTAAAAAATGCGCAGTCTTGGTCAACCTGTCAATAATGACCCATATTATATTACAAGTGGAACAAGTTTTGGAAAAATTGGTGACAAAGTCCATGGTCGCATACTCTCATTTCTGTTCTAGAATAGGGAGGCCCTATAACAAACCGCTGGGTCTCTAGTGTTTGGCCTTAATTCACTAGAACGTAAGGCATCGAGAGACTTATCAACAATGTCTTTCTTCATTTCACACCACCAATATTGGCGCCTCAAGTCTCGGTACATTTTAATACTATTGGGGTGAATAAACAACTTGGATACATGGGCAGCTTTAAAAACATCCATCCTGAATGCGGCATAGACCCAAATATGATCTTGGAATCGACACAAACCATCATCGGTAAGCCTAAAATTAGGAAATTTATTAGAAGCAAACTTACCCAGATTCTTAATTATCTCTAAATTGATGGATTGAGCTTCTCAAATCTTCATGAAAAGATTAGGTAAGGCCCGAATCTGGGTGAGGTAGGCACAATTTCCATAATGGTTAAGGCAGAGTGTTTGTATTGCATCAACTAGCTTCCAACTGGAGGCTATCATTCGGGCCAACAAAGCGGACTCATTCTTGCTCAAGGCACCAGCAACCACATTTTCTTTATCGGCGTGGTAGAGGATCTTGCAGTTGTAATCCTTCAACAGGTCCATCTAGTGTCTCTGCCTCATATTCATTTCTCTCTGTAAAAATATGTATTTCAAACTTTTATGGTTAGTATAAATTTTAAATGTTTGGCCATACAGATACTGGCGCCATATCTTCAGAGCAAAGACTATGTCAACCAACTCCAGGTCGTGCGTGGGGTAGCTACACTCATGGGGTTTCCGTTGTCTGGATACGTAAAGACTACCTAACAATGCTGCGTCAAGACACATCTCAAACTTATGTGAGATGCATCGCAATAAACCTAAAATTGTCTAGTATTGTCAAGAAAGATCAACACTGGAGCAGAGGTGAGGCGATATTTCAACTCGGCAAAACTTTCTTCACATTCATAATTCCAAATAAAAGTTACATCCTTTCGGGTGAGACAGGTCAACAGAATTACAATCTTGGAACCCATCAATGAACCGCTGATAGTAATGAGCTAGATCAAGGAAACTACGTACCTCAGCAACTTTTGTTGGCCAGTTCCAATTAATCAGAGTTTCAACCTTGGATGGCCTTTCTACTACTGATATCTCATTTATAGATTCAGGCTTAATATCTAATTTACAAGCAAAAGAAAAAGAAATAAAAGAGTGAGTAGCACCTGTATCAATTAGAGCTCAAGCAGTAATGTCATGGATAGAAAGCATACCCTCAATAATAGTAGGAGTAGTGACGGCACCGGGCTCATAAAGATGGTGCACACAACCATGGGCTACTAGTCTGGCCATGTCCTTTGGCTGCTAGGGAAAGTCTTTAACAAAGTGTTGAGTGCTTCCACACTTATAGCAGGTGTTGTTTGAATGCCAATAGAGCTTATCACCATGAAAGCGTCCACAATGCTGACATGGTTGGGTAAGTCGGACAGGGTGCCAATAGGTAAAGTCAAAGTGTGACATCCCAAATACAAATTGAGGCATAAGGGTGCTAGATACAGAAACATATTACAATTGTATAATAGATAAATGTATGCAGTGGAACAAATAATTACAATCCTTTATGAAATAATAAT
>NW_019014520.1:75890-108482 GCF_000150535.2 Carica papaya
AGTAGTGGTAAGTAGGGTCGAATCCTTAGGGAATTGAGAACTATTTATCTTACTAAACCAGCGAATGAAAAGTAAACAAAGGGGCTTTTCTTAGGATTCCATATTAATAGAAAAATATAAAATACACAACAAGAATGATGTAAAATAGTAAAGAATTCTGAAAAGCATTTTAAAGAATAAAGCAGATTCAAGATGGTTTTCTAGTTAAAGAAATAGCTAATTTCTAGTAATGTAATTGATCCTAGATGCAGTGATTAATTGTACTAAAGTGTAGCAAACAAGTTCTAATTGTTGGAAACATTCTGATAGCCAATCGTTCCTTAATCCTAAATCAACCAAGAAATGTCTGTTAATTGATTCTTATTTATCGAACAGTCCTGGGAACATCCTTAAGATTTAACTCATCAACAACTTTGAGGACTAGAAGGACTCGATTCTGATCATCGAACTCAACCTCATGACATGCTCAACCAGATTGTCTTTTCTCTTAGTTTAAAACTAATCACCACTAGGTATCGAGGTAGCTCAATCAATTACAGATTTGTGCTGCTTGGATGGTCGTATGTTGCTACGTCACACGTCTAATGGGTCCTGGTTAAATGATTAACAATAACAATAATTTATGTACAAAGAAATAAATAAATACTTAAACTTTGGTAAAACCAGAATTAAATCAATTAGATCTCACAATATAAACTGGAGTTTTGTTAGATTTGTTAATTGGAAAAAAGAAAGTTATCAGCCACTCACAGTGGGTTCAACACAAAAAAGGTTCTGAATATTGAAGAGACGAAAAAAAGAAGGCAGAAAACTTTCAGAAGTTACAGAGTGCAGCACCAGGAAAAAGATCCCCTCGTTTTATGTTGGCCACTTCCCTTTATAGCTAAAAGAATTAGGGTTTCCTTTTAGATTTCTTCTAATGATTTTGACACATAGCTTACTTTCGAAAATCATCTTCCCCTTGATTTTTAGATGCCAATCCTGGTTGTGGCGAGATTCTCTCTTTTGAATCTCAAGAGTGCACCTTTTTCAAATTAGTAGCTGCACGCGGCTTAAGCCTTGGGCAAGGCTTGGTCGAGTGTAATCTTGGCTCCCTCATGTTGCCTTGGCTACTAGCCCGTGCCCAAGGGTTGGTTGGGCTTATCCACTTTGCTGAGGCATAAGCCTTAAGCGAGGTTTACTTGGGCATATCCGATTTGTGATCTTGTCGATGCCTTAGCCTTGCCCAAGGCTTGAGTGTGTGAGCCAAAGTTTACTGCCACTACAAGGTCTAAGCCTTGTTGAAGGCTTAAACTGTGGAAGATAGTTGTTCTATAATTCTTACTCATTTTACGCAATTCTTCAAGATTTTGGGCTCTATCTCCTATCATGTGTCAAAATAAACAAAATAGCTTAAATTAGATATTAAGTAATTCAATTAAGCACTTAAAAGTGGATGACGACGATGTTGTTTATGCACACTATCAAGAGCATCATAGCCATCTATCCTGATCTTGCCATTTGATGTCCACACGACCAAAAAGGTCGTCTCGATTGGTCGATTTCGACACCTCACTTGGTGAAGTGTCAAAACTTTCATAATTTCTATTTTGGCCCTTTTTGTAATTACCTGACATTTTAGTCCCTTTAATTTGCAGAAAGCCCCTAAATTTCTAAATTTTCATCATTTAAGTCCCTAAACCCCTATTTTACTATTTTAAGATTTAAATTTAAATTTTAAATTTTTCCTCAAGTATTTTATCGAACTATATCAAAATTTAGCCTAATTTTTAATGAAATTAATTCCCGTTTTGCTCCAATAAAAAAATTGAAATGAAATGTGAAAACAAAATAAAATAAAACAAATTAAGAGGAATTTTGCATAATTTATTAATTTGAACATAGGATTCGGACACGAGTTTTACACTTTTATTAGTTATAAGTTTAAAATTACTTGTGAAAATAGTCAAAAGTTACCATGTATAAATGCCTTTAGTTTCCCCTCAATTAATACAGATTATTGTGTTTCCAACTTCTCCGAAATTGATTTCTCTCTCTATTGTTGGCTTGCCAAGCACACTTCTTCTCTAATATGCATTTCTCCAAATCTTCTTCATTTTGGGCATTATTTTCATTTAATTCATTTACAAATTATTTGTAAACTTGGTTGGGGGGGGGGGGGGGGAGGGAGGATGGTAAGATGAGATGAGGTGGGGCAAGGTGGGTTATACTTGTTTTATTCGTAGTGGGTTCAAATTTTTATTATTTAAATCTAAGAAGTATTGTGTAACAACCAGGATTTTCGTAAGTAAATATACTTGTTACTTTTCATTCTTTCACTAATGTAAGTAATAAAATTCTTACATTTTCATCTTAATTCTCCTTTCCTTAATAGATTCTACCACAACTCAGCTATAAAGCATTATGTAGTATTTTAAAATTTTTCTAGGTACTTAAGATTCTATACCCCCTAGATATCGTCTTAAAGTTTGGAAAATCATATTTACAAAAACAAGTGTTCCTTCATCCTTTATTTCCTTTTTAAGAGTTTTCACTGTCCCATGGTTCCTTGGTTCAGTCTTGCTTCCCCTGCTCTGGAAATGATAAAAGAGGAATGAGCCACCATATGCTCAGAAAGAACGATTTACAACTCCAATATGAATAATGAAGATAATACACTGATTTGACTCTTAACCTTTATTCCAACTCAATAAACTTGCACATGAATTTGGCTCCAATACCCATCTAATTGTCACTTCGATCTACCAACTACTCACTTCCTTCACATGTATTTCACATTTATTCATGTTCATCCATAATTACACAACTAAATTTCTTGCATATAATATAAATCCATTCTCAATCTTGATGACATAATATATAATCATATTAATTACACATAATCACAAATTTAGCATCCTTGCTCATGTATATATTCATAATGCAGTAAATTCATACTATCCACCAAGCATAACCGATGCATATTGCATGTAAATTTATTTTTGTTTTTCACATGATATCAATAAATCACAATCAGAAAAAAAAAATTGATAATCACTCCTGTTAACATGGACTGAGTCATAATTACACATTCACAAGTCATAGTTACATTCATAGTTACTGTTATAATCACAGTCATAGTTTCAATCACAATTACAATTATAGTTACAGTCATAATCACAGTCATAGTTCCAAAGTAATAAACAGTCTATGAGATAGAGTTCATAATCATTCCTACTAATCCTGGATTGCACATTTATTTATACCTCACTGATAGAAACTTAACTGACCACCTTAGATATTTCCCAATATGATATATTTTATTAATTTTATTTTTTATATTTTATATATTTTTGTTGTCTTTTGGTAGTCTTGTATAATCACCTTCTCTTGGTTTTCAAGCGCGTCATATTTTGCCTATTTCTAAAATCGTAATTTATTTGTTTAACCATCACTAAATTCATCAACTCCCAAATTACCTCAGTATCAAAAATTCACCCAATAATTTATATCTTCACATTTAGATCCACGATATTTAAATCATTATATATTTATAGTTTGACCTTGCTAATTTACCTTCATCGGGCAACTCAAATGATTTCTTACAATGAAATTTCCTATTATCCTCGAATACTCATACTCCTCATACCACCACATAAATATTTATGCATGCCCATTACATTTAATTTTTAAGATTATTTATTGTTAACCCCATTATACTCATCTGCTTATAGTTTTAACTAAATGTCTCTCATAAATTTACTAAATTAGTTTCTCTAAGCCTTTAGCCCAATAACTTTATTTTATTCACCTAGCCCATTAGCATGTACTTATCAAATAGGTGAGCGATCTATTTTATTGGCTCTTGGATCCAAATATTAACTCTTATCTACTTTACTTAATTCTGGGCTAGAAACTCAAATATAATAACCTATTTTGTTAAAATCTTAATACCTCCTATTTATAACTATTTTATTTTGTTTGAAGTTATATGGACCTTTAAATTAATTTTTGTCTTCCTTTCCGTCCTTTATTGCCCAGATCCTTCTCTCCCAACCCACTTAGAAGAGCTTGGCCCACTAGTGCTTAAACTTTTCTTGTACCTTTCCCAAAGGCTTGGCCCATATAGTTGAATTTCCTCTTTTCCCTTTCCTCTTTTTTTTTTTTTTACTTAAATTTCTCTTTGACTGCCTAAGTTCAACCCACCAGCCTTGGTCACCCTTCCCGATACTCTCCTGGGCTTGGTCCACCTGCAACTTACCTTATTTTATTCTCTATTTTTGTATATATCTTCAATTCATCAATTTATTTCCTCCCCAATTTTGCTCACTAAAACTGGATTCTCCTTTAAGGTCTTCTCTATAGGTTTGGACCACTATTATTTAGATCAAGCTCCATTCACCTTATAAATACACATGTTAATTAATTTAACTTTTTTTGAATATTTAGCCCACCAGAGGCTTATTCCTATTCCAAGCCCATTCCAATTGGGCTCGCCCACTCAAGGTTTATATCATTCTCTTTCTTCTTTATTTTATTATAATTATAATCTTTTTTTTTGTTTACTAAGCCGAAATAGAAACCCGAACCCATACTTAGCATATCTCTGTTTGGGCTTGGTATAATAAACTCAACCCAACTCTTTTGCTTTATATATAGATATACAATTATTTTTTTATTTTTTATCCCACTAAACCCATTAGAGGCTTATTGGGCTCGATCTTAGGCCTAGGTTACCGAAGCTTTGGGTCTAGGTCAAACAGATTGCCAAACCGACCCACTGACTTGACTCAAACCCATCGTCTTTTACCTTCCAACACCTTAGACACTTGAAACCTGAAACCGCCACCCCATTTCATCATATCTTAAGTCATTCTCAATCATATCATCAATAGATAATGCATTTCTCAAATTTTCACTATCCTACTCTAAACTACCCATGAAATGAATATATCTAAACATAATATTACATTTTATATTCAAACAAGAAATCAAATCACTCTTACCCTTCCTTGGATCTCAAATGGTGTGATTGGGTTATAGTAAGAACGTTTCTTCTTCACCTATAGTTGTATACATTAACACAAACACGCCATTGTTATCTGACATTCAATCTCGAATGTCGAGGCCATTCTAATTTCATATTTACAAAATAAAGGATATTTACCGATCAAAGTACCTAAAGATCAACATCGCAGCACCAGTGGGTGGAGAATCATGTAACTCTTCTTGTAATATTCCAGATACCTGATAGGGTATAAGGGTGCCTGATAACAGAAAAAATTACAAGTACAAATAATAGAATATATATATGTAGCAAAAAATATAATCCCTTACAATAAAATGGATTTAATATTTTACGACCAAGGCCAAGAAAAATGGCCATCAAATATATACATCAGAGTTATAAAGGGTCACTTCCTTAATTACAAAATAATTGCTCATTAGGGTGCAGACAAAATAAGTACTCGTAATCAACCTGACGATCTAAGAGGGGATCCAGACAAGCTTCAAGGGGCAACACTGCGAGCGAATCATCACTTCCATTATCTAAGGGGGTAATGGATTGGGGTGAGTTCCATATAACTCAGTAAGGGAAATAATATTTAAACCACACTATTAACATTTAAAAGGTGAGTAACTTGATAATAAACATCCTTACCCAATGAGTGACTTACCTTGGAGATCTATCGCGGTGTGAGCTTAATTTTTAAATTGAAGAGAAACCTTTATCTTTCTTAAGAAAACCATTTAAGTCTTGACAGACAAATCATGTTTTTAGATTGAAACTAGTCGAACCAACTATGAGCTTAACAAGATCAAGATATAAATAGAAAAGAACATGTCATACCAATTTATTGTGATGCATCAACAACTATCCTAGACATGTTATCAGATGGTTTTGTTTACGTCTTTTACTGATCATCACGTGAAACTGTTCCGATATATATCTATTGAGGGCAAACGGGATCCTTAACAACCACTTTGAATGACAATCATATTCATTTTCTTCCATTTCATTTTCATATGGGGTAGGTAAACTATGAACACAACTGTACTTCGCCACTATGGCCCCTGCATATAAGGTAAACAATGACCACAGTCGTGCTTCACCATTGTAGCCCCTACATATTGCATCGTGAATCCACTCTTATCAGAGGGAATGCCAACCTCATTCATAGGGCACTAGGGGCACATGAAAACTCTTTCTAAGGAACTCGACAAAATAGCCTCGTAACTTCGGGAGAAGGGGTGCCTCCTCACAAAGTGGGTTGCAATGACTAGGTTCACCAACATTTTCATACTAAGATTGAGAAGGAGATAGAAACCCCTCAGAGATAACAATCAAAGGGATTTTCCTTTCTTTTTTCGTCCTTAAATGTATCATTCATAACAGTCACAATTTTAGGACCAGATGGGGGTTTCACCATATGTCTTGGCACAAGGCCCCTCATACCCGAATTTGACAATCGAGTCATATTCTTGAGCCAAGGCCCAATAGTATGACCCTCTCCACCATTATCAAAGGAAAGGTAAAGGGTCAATCTGCACATACATTCAAGTCATCATATTGTAAGTCAATCATGCATATTATCACATGCTTCATATTTCAAGTAAAATATCAATCAATCTCATGTATTAAGATCATTCAAATTAATTTATTGAGAAAATGCACTTATAGCATAAGAGAAAATACTTAATAGATCCCTTACTAAAACCTTGAGAGTAACTTGACTTTTTGGAGGAGAACGGGAAAGATACTTGTGTCTAGAACTCCTTTGAAGATTTCTACTTTCTTTCTTCTTCTCTTTCTCTCTCTAAGTTCTCTAAAAAGTGGAAGAAGGGAGAAGAAATGAGGAGACAAGGACTCCTTAAATAGGCTTGTGAGGTGTTCTGGATGCTCGCTATGTGGCAACCATCCAAGGTGGACACGTGGCAGGTAGGTGGAAGAAAGCTGCTGGCGAATGGGAGAAGACCACGTCAGGGGTGTCCATGAACTGACAAGGCACAGGGCATGCATGCACAAGATGCAAGAGCAAACACTTGCATACATGCCAGAGTGCACAATGCACAAGCGTGCGCGCAGGTGCCGACTGATAGTGTCGGCTAATAGTGTGTAAAAATGACATCCTTATTGCCAAATTTTAAGCTATCAAACTTAATGAAATGCTATTAAATCCAAACTATTTTCTACATTTTATTGCAAGATAGGAGATAAAGATGAGATACGGAAAAAAAAAACATGAAAAGAAAAAGAGTTCGTGAAACAAGTTGTCAGAGAAGGAACAAACCTCGGGCAAGACTTGGATCTAGCAGATAGCAATAGGTTTTGTTCCCAAACAAAAAGAATCGAGCAAAGCTAAAACAGTATATAAGTTCACAGGTCCTGTGCATAACCGAAATAAGCCTTGCCCAAGGCTTGTGTCGCTCACAGCAACCAACTTGAAGAAAAAGGTGCACTTTTTGAATATGAAAAAGATTTTATTCCAGTCGAGATCTGAGGACTGAAAATCAAGGGAAGATTATTTTGAAAAGTCAAAGATGAGCCAAAATCATTAGAATGATCCTAATCAAAGAAAAAAGAGAAACCCTAGCTTTTTTAGGTTATAAAAATCGGGGCTGCTAAGATGAAAAAGGATCTCTCTTCCTCTCGCTGCTACTCATAGCACCATCCACTGTCGCCCCATCTTCCCGATCTTCCCTCTTTTCTTTATTCTTAATAAACTCATTTCCACCATGAGTGATTGATTTGCTTTTTTTTCCTAGTTGACAAATTTAACAAACTCAGTGACATATTGTTAGATCAAATTGAGTAATCTAAGTTTTGTTTGAATCTTTGTATTTATTTACTTTCTACACCTACATATTTTGTTATTTTTTAATAGCTTTGAATAGAGCTTGTCAAATGCAAGGTGGAACAACAAGTAGCTAGCCGAACCACTCAAATATGTTATTATTTGAGCAGTTCTAGCACATAGTGGCAATCAGTGTTGCACTGAGAAGGTAAGTAATTTGGTTGACTAGTTCACGCGGATGAATCCGAAAAATTGATTCAAGTTCTTCTAACTCTCAAGGTCGTTGTCAAATTAAATCATATGGACGTTCCTATAACTATTTGTTCAGTGAAAATCCAGCTAAAGAACATTTTTTGGTTGGCAAAACATTTCTGATAACTATAACTAGTTTTTTATATTTTTTAATGAAACTAATCTTTGCATCTATGATCAAATACATAACCAGAGTTTAGCTATTTTGTTAACTAGGAATATTTCTTATAATTGATCTATTTTCTAACTTATAGACATAAGTTTTATTATGTTCTATTCTTATTTATATTTTACACTTTATGATTAATATTAAAACCTATAAAAATCTCATTGTTATTTTTCATTCGTTGGTTAAGAAAGAAATTTAGTTTCCAATTCCATATGGATTCGATCCTGCTTACCACTACTACAGATTTGTTTTATTAGTTAATCAGGATTTTCTTTTTGGTGGATTCAACACCCATCAAATTTTGGCACTGTTGCCAAGGAGTTGAGATTAACTGATCATTTTTCTTTTTATGACCAGGTCTGATCATGGAGAACCTATTCTATATGATCTAGAATCAAGAAAATCGCCAAGAGCCTAAGAAAACAAACCAAGCTGAAGAGGAAAACATGTCAACAGAATACGATTTTTACAAAAAAGCACAACCGTTGAAACAAAAGGAGAAACATAGCAGATGGCCGACAAATGCACTTTGAGGGAGCTAGCAACACTGCTTATCAACTTGCAACCCCTTTACATCACTTGTTCAAATTTGAGCGTAGATTTTGAGTTAAAATCTGGCTTAATCCACTTGTTGTCCAAGTTTAGAGGAATTGGGAATGAGAACACACATAAGCACCTCAAAAAATTCCATATTGTGTGCTCAAGCATGGAGCCGCAAAGAGTCTCTAAAGAATAAATAAAATTGAGAGTGTTCCCTTTTTTTAATGATGTAGCTAAAGATTGATTGTTTTATTTAACCCCTAATTCGATTACTACTTGGACAAATATGATAAAAATGTTTCTAAATAGATTTTTTTCGCCTCCAGAGCTACTAGAATAAGGAAGGAAATATATGGGAAAAAATAAAAGGATTCAAAGAGTCTCCATGATTATTGGGAAAGGTTTAAGTAGTTGTGTGCAAGCTACCCACGACATGACATATTAGAATAGTCCCTCATTCATTATTTTCATGAATGACTCTCGCCCATAGAGAGAAGAATGTTTGATGCAACTAGTGGCAGTACCATTGTAAATAAAACACTCCACCAAGCTAGAGAATTGATAGTAATCATGCGGCCACTTTGTAGTAATTTAGGAACACGAGAGACACCGCAAGAAGGGTGAATGTTTCCCAGTGCATCCCACCTCCAAGTCAAGTAACCAAGGGAATTAATTTATCCCTTCATGATCTCTTTTATTTCATTACTCATTCTTTGTATCACATTGGGGACAATGTATAGTTTAAATGTGGGAGGCATTCTGAATCTTAGGTAGGTAGTTTTTTTAGTGTCTCATTTTAGGTATTTAGACCTTGCCTAATTTTTGCCACACCACACATACACCACCAAAATTTTTTTGCTCCAATCTTCACAACTATCTCTATTATTTTTAAACAACTCAAATGGGATATTTCAAAAATTGAATTGCACTTATAACCATCTCCTAAGAATAGCAGCTTGTTTTTCATCTTTTCACACCTTGAAAAATTACATTTGATCATGTATTTAAAGTATGACTTGTTTGGGGATTGCCCATTCAAAAAAATTAATTTTCTCTTATTTTTAAGTGAATGTCAATATTTAAAAAGAACTCTATTACAACTTGATGCGGAACCCCAAGACCCTTGCTTGAACGTTAGAACTCTTCAATCGGTTTAGAACGAAATTTAGATCACAAGTAAAAAAAGGAATTAAATTTGTTCAATCACCAAAATGGTAGAAGTTAAAGAGAAACCAAGAAAGATAAATGATATCCCTTGAACCCAATCAAAACAAGCACCAAGAACAATTGAAATAGGAAATCAAAATTGAAATATAAGTGATAACAATTGTATTCCAAATCAACACCTTGTGCATAAAGTGAAAAGAAAGCCAAAACGCTCTCAACTCAATTCTGAAATATTTGATTACAATTCTTGATGTCCACAAAGAAGAGTTCCTTTGGTATTTATAGCCAAAGAAATCAATGATAAGTTACAATACAATAACTACAATTGTAACTCCCACAATAACTAGGTTAATTATGTGGTAATGACAATCGTAACTCCAACAATAACTAGACTAATTATAGGCATGTAATTGTTATGTAACTCCTTGTAACTCCAATCTTCTTAACCAACACCACTAATTGTTTGTGGCACCATATAGTTATGGGCTCATTCTTGTAATAACAATAAGACAAGACTTAAGCCCAAAATGAGTTATACTTAACTATATGGGCTTAATTAACTCAAACTAAAATAAAACAATCCAAAATACATAAAACAACTCAACTAATCCAGCCCATACACAAGGCTTATTCATCCATTATCAATAAGACTCAAACAAGCCCAAATTATACTAAATCACTTAAATTCAATTAAAGTTACGAATTTGGGCTGTTCAAAAAGCTCATATTTGAACTTTCCACAATTGGCCAACCCATCATCCACATGTTTTTGAGTAAAAACGTGGAGCAACTCTTTAAGCTTCTTTGAATTTGATCTTGTTACTGGTCCGCTGAAACTTTCTAGGTTTGGAACTATATTTTTGTTTACATTATTTGAAATTTGCTCCAAGTCACCTTCTGATGCTCTTTGAGTATCTTGAGTGTAAAAGCCTTGTTTGCATCATTCCCCCTTTTCTCAAAAGGATTCGTCCTCGAATAAATTCCTGCATCAATTTCAAAAGAGGATAAATCAGATATGTTAAATGTAGCCGAAACACTATACTCACTTGGTAGGACCACTTTGTAGGCATTTTCATTGATTTTGGCTATGATTTGAAATGGATCATCCCCATGAGTATCCAACTTAGATTTCCGTTTTGATGGAAATTGTTCCTTGTGCATATGTTTCCACACCCAATCTCCAGGTTCAAATGAAATCTTGCGCCTTCCTTTATTGACATGGGATGCTACTTGTTCATTTTTTTTTTCAATGTTCTGCCTTGCTTTTTCATGAATTGCTTTAACCATTTTTGCTTTCTTATGTCCATCCAAATTAGAAATGTCACTTATAGGAATCGACAACAAATCAAGTGAAGTTAAGGGATAAAAACTATAGACAATTTCAAAATGAGAAAACCCAGTAAAAGAATGTATACTCCGATTATAAGCAAATTCAAAAAATGGTAGCATATCTTCCCAAGTTTTAACATTCTTTCCAATTAAAGCACGTAATAATGTACCAAGTGTTCTATTTACTACTTCAATTTGACCATCCGTTTGTGGATGTGAAGTAGTAGAAAATAAAAGTTTGGTCCCAAGTTTGGACAACAAAACTCGCCAAAAGTGGCTTAAAAACATTAATCCCTATCGGACACAATGGCTTTAGGAATGCCATGCATTCTAACAACATTGCGGAAAAACAAATCCGTTATGTGTGTGGCATCATCTGTTTTGTGACATGGTATAAAGTGTGTCATTTTGGAAAAATGATCAACAACAACAAATATTGAGTCTCGGCCTTTTCTAGTCCTAGGCAAACCCAACAAAAAGTCCATAGAAATATCAACCCAAGGTTGTGTAGGAATGGGTAATGGCATATATAATCCATGTGGTTGAACTCTAGACTTAGCTTACCTACATGAGATGCACTGCGCACAAATTTTCTCAACATGTTTGCGCATATTAGGCCAAAAGAAATGTTCATGTAAAATGCTCAAAGTTTTGCCAATCCCAAAATGTCCCATCAAACCACCACTACACACGAACAAGCAACTCCCTAATAGAACTATTAGGCACACATAATTTTTCCTTTTTAAATAGAAAACCATCATGCCTATAAAAGTCTTAAAATACCTCATGTTCACAAGCCACATAAACAATTGAAAAATCACTATCATGCACATACAATTCTTTGAAATGCTCAAATCCCAATAATTTTGTAGAAATAGTAGAGATAAGACTGTACCTTCTTGAAAGCGCATCAGCTACCACATTTTCTTTTCCTTGCTTATATTGGATCACATATGGGAAGAACTTTATGAATTCTACCCATTTTGCATGTCATTTATTAAGCTTACCTTGCCCTTTCAAATGCCTCAAAGATTCATGATCGGTGTGAATCACAAATTCTTTTGGTAACAAATAATGTTGCCATGTCTCTAATGCTCTTACCAAAGTATAAAACTCTGTCATAGGTAGAATAATTCAATTGTGCACCATTGAGCTTCTATCTGAAGTAAGCAATGGGTCTTTTATCCTGCATCAATTTCAAAAGTTGAATCAAAATTAGGTAATCTTAATAAATGCGCATTACATAACTTTTCTTTCAGTAAGGAAAACGCATGTTCTTGTTCTTTTCCCCAAACAAACCCCTTATCTTTTTTCATGATTTCAGTTAAAGGGACAGCAACGACACTAAAATCTTTTACAAATCTCCTATAGAAACTTGTCAAACCATGAAAACTACGCACCTCACTTACACTTTTAGGTGTCGGCCACTCTTGAATAGCCTTTACCTTTTCACTATCTACCTCGATTCCTTTTGCACTCACGACATATCCTAAGAAAATGATGGGATCGATGCAAAATGTACATTTCTTCATTTTAGCATATAGTTAAAATTTGCGCAATATGTCAAACACTTGCCTCAAATGCATGACATGCTCATCAATAGATTTGCTATACACAAGAATGTCATCGAAGTAGACAACTACAAACTTTTCAATAAATTCACGTAAAACATGGTTCATTAAACGCATGAAAGTACTTAGCGCATTAGTTAAGCCAAATGGCATAACTAACCACTTATATAACCCTTGTTTTTTTTTAAAAGTAGTTTTCCATTCATCTCCTGATTTCATTCTTATTTGGTGATAACCACTTTTAAGATCAATTTTAGAAAATAACAAGCACCATGCAACTCATCTAACATATCATCAAGTCGAGGTATTGGGTGTCGATATTTTACCGTTATTTTGTTGTCGGCTCTACAATCAACACACATACGCCAACTACCATCTTTTTTGGGTACTAATAAGACGGGCACTGTGCATGGACTTAAACTTTCTTGAATGTGCCCCTTTTGTAAGAGCTCCTCCACTTGCCTTTGAAGCTCTTTGGTCTCCTTGGGATTGTTCCTATAGGCTGATCTATTTGGTATGGCAGCCCCAGGAATGAAGTCAATTTGATACTCAATCCCTCTCAAAGGTGGTAAATCTTGAGGTAGATCATCGGGAAAAACATCGCTAAATTCCTGCAAAACTTCAACCACAACACTTGGCAAAGAAGGGTCAAGTTCATTAGTTGAGAAAGAAGCTTCCTTGTACATGAGTACAATGGCTTGTTAGAAAATAAAGCTTTCCTCACATCTCTCATTTTAGCATAAAAGCTTTCTTTCCCTCATTCCTTTCTATGGTCGAATGCATCTCTCTTTCTTTTTCCTTTTGATCTTCATTTTTCCACTCTAATTTTCTCTCACTCTCTTTTCTTTTCTCTTTTTCTTTTTCGTTTCTTTTTCTCTCGGTCTCTCTTTATGCGAATTCATCATGGGACTTTTCAAGTGGCATTTGGTCTTCAAAAACTTGTTTAGGGGTTAAAGGAAGAGTATACTTTTTGCCCTCTTTTCCTACCATGTACCTATTGAGATACCCATCATGCATCACTCTCCTATCCCATTGCCATGGTCTACCCAGCAAAATATGACTAGCTTGCATAGGAACTACATCACATATAACCTCATCACTATACTTCCCAATAGTAAAAGGCACCCTCACTTGCTTATTAACTCTCACCTCCCCACTATTGTTAAGCCATTGCAGCTTATAAGGTTTAGGATGTTTTGTAGTTTCCAAACCCAGTTTATCAACAAATAAGGTACTAGCCACATTTACACAACTACCCCCATCAATAATCATGCTACACAATTTTCCATTCACTAGACATCTAGAATGAAAAATGTTCTCTCTTTGCAACTTAAACCCCTCATCATCATTCCTTACTTGCATATTCAAAGCACGTCTAGAAACCAACAATCTACCTTCCATAGGCGTTTCCCCATCACTACAATCCTCCACATCATTCTCATCATCCGTTTCAACACCATCACCACACATCACCATTATCCTTTTATTTGGGCATTGAGATGCAATATGACCAAAATCCAAGCATCTGAAACACTTGATATCTCTATTCCTAGGAGTTTCGAAGTTAGAAATACCTTTGTTTTCATTATCATTAGCATCTTTTGGCTTGGTTTTGTCATTTCTTTTGAATTAGACAGCCTTGTTATTTCCCCTCCAATTCGGTCTCCAATTGGAATTTTGGGTCGAGTAAGTGTTGGCTTACCTTGTGTTCCCCTTTCTCTTTAATTGTCTTTCAATCTTTATAGCCATGTGCACCATATCATCAATCTCCACATAATGTTGAAGCTCTACAATGTTGGCTATGTCTTTGTTAAGGCCATTTAAGAACCTTGCCATAATAGCTTCCCTATCCTCTTTAATATTAACCCTTATCATGGCTATCTCCATCTCTTTGTAGTAGTCTTCTACACTCTTGTTCCCTTGTATAAGGCCTTATAATTTTTTATGTAAGTCCCTATAGTAGTGAGTAGGAACAAAGCGCCTTCTTATGATAGCCTTCATTTTGGCCCAAGTGGAAATAGATCTCTCTCTTTTTATCCTTTTACTTGTGATGAGTTGATCTCTTTTTATCCAAACTCCACGACCGCAAGCTTTATCTTTTTCTCCTCCAAATAATTGTGGCACTAAAAAATAAGCTCCACCTTGCGCTCCCATTCAAGATAAGCATTCAGATCATTCTGGCCTAGAAACGATGGGATTTTCATTTTGATGCTCCCAATGTCTTGATCAAGATCGTTTCGACCCCTACCATAATTTCGACCTTCATTGACCAAAGTAGCCTGGTCATCAAATTCTTCCTCTAGTTCCTCATCAAAAGGTGGTGTTGGAAGTCTTCTTGCCCCTGGATTGGTTTGGGAAGCTTCCCCTCTCATGGAATTTAACTCACGTTGTTGTTTCTCAAGTTTCTCATTCATGTTGCCAATAGCTAGTTGAATCCTCTCAAATTGTTGTTGCATTGCTTTGAGGATGAATTCTTGATCTTTTGATGTTCTTTCACTCCCTTGTGGCTCCATGTTCAAATCTGAAATTTTATTGACAAAAAAATAGATTGCAACCTCACAAATCACTCCCTCACGTGTTTACTCTCGTAATATGGCACTCGTGTTTCACTCAATTTTGGCTTTTACCCTCTTTTGAGCTCACTCTCTCTTTGCTTTTTAACACTCAAGCAATATTTTATAACTTTATACAAAATGGGCAATTCAAACAACAATTAATTATTACTATGTACTCAATTTTAATTAGAGATAACAAAGAATTCCTAAAGAAACAAGATACACGAATTCAACTCTAAAAGCAAACTAGAACAGTCTAAACAATGAAGAGCACACACTTGATATAAAAATAAGTGTATGATGATTTTTATGTTAATTAGGCAACAACGAATCAAGATTATTACCTCAAGATGTAATAAGAAGCAAATGAGCAGAAATATTAATTAAAAATTAAAGATGCAAGAAAAAAATGGTGAATATGGAACTTAATGCACGAAACTTGTAATTCTCTAATAGAACCACAAATTATCACCCAAAATACTCAAATTAAGTAAAACATCAGTTTTGGATGAAAACAAACTCACTTGAGGTGAGTTGTTTCCAAACAGCCCAAAAAATTACACAAACAATTTCAACCAAACAAACAACCTTGAAACGAGTTTCCTTTTTAAATTTTAAATGTATTTGAATGTTATATGAGATAAATAAAAGGGAAATAACAGCAGCTATGTCAATTACACAAGGTAGAATATGTGGAAATGTGTTTTGCACAATTAAGAAAATTAGGCTAATCTGATTTTTTTTTTGGCTGAATGTAAATTTGTTTCTTTTTTTTTTGTAAGAAGTAATGAAAATAAATATAACAAAATAAGGATAGACTAATTTACTTGGTGAACCAATGCTCTGATACCAAATGATGCGGAACCCCAAGACCCTTGCTTGAACCATAGAACTCTTCAATCGGTTTAGAACGGAATTTAGATCATAAGTAAAAAAAGGAATCAAATTTGTTCAATCACCCAAATGGTAGAAGTTAAAGAGAACCCAAGAAAGATAAATGATATCCCTTGAACCCAATCCAAACAAGCACCAAGAACAATTGAAATAGGAAATCAAAATTGAAATACAAGTGATAACAATTGTATTCCAAATCAACACCTTGTGCATAAAGTGAAAAGAAAGCCAAAACGCTCTCAACTAAATTCTGAAATGTCTGATTACAACTCTTGATGTCTACAAAGAAGAGTTCCTTGGGTATTTATAGCCAAAGAAATCAATGATAAGTTACAATACAATAACTACAATTGTAACTCCCACAATAACTATGATAATTATGTGGTAATTACAACTATAACTCCCACAATAACTAGGCTAATTATAGGCATGTAATTGTTATGTAACTCCTTGTAACTCCAATCTTCTTAACCAACACCACTAATTGTTTGTGGCACCATATAGTTATGGGCTCATTCTTGTAATAACAATAAGACAAGATTTAAGCCCAAAATGAGTTATACTTAACTATATGGGCTTAATTAACTCAAACTAAAATAAAACAATCCAAAATACTTAAAACAACTCAACTAATCCAGCGCATACACAAGGCTTATTCATCCATTATCAATAAGACTTAAACAAGCCCAAATTATCCCAAATCACTTAAATCCAATTAAAGTTACGAATTTGGCCTGTTCAAAAAGCTCATATTTGAACTTTCCACAATTGGCCAGCCCATCAACCACATGTTTTTGAGTAAAAAACTTGGAGCAATTCTTTAAGCTTCTTTGAATTTGATCTTGTTACTGGTCCACTGAAACTTTCCAGGTTTGGAACTGTATTTGTGTTTACATCATTTGAAATTTGCTCGAAGTCACCTTCTGATGCTCTTTGAGTATCTTGAGTGTTTTTAGCCTTGTTTGCATCACAACTTATCTAAATTTGTATGCCTAGAATTCTATGGTTCATGTTTAGGACTGCATATTAAAATAAAAAAGAAAAACAAAGCAAAGGTTTGGATGAATAGAACAAATTAGCTAGCATATGATGGAGGAGATGGAGTGTAAAACATACTCACTATCAAAAACATTTTGGAGTAAAAATGTGAGATGGATCATAAAACGAACTGACAATTAAAGAAATTATGAAAAATAGAGCGTAAATAATAAACTAGTCCTTTAGTCACTTAAAATCGCTACTAACTGAGTAACCAGGTGCATTCATTACAAATGTTTATCCCCGTTTCAAAATGTTAGAGACATTTCAAGCAAAAAGATTAGCTATAGATAGATTTTATGTTTTTATCATGAACCAAATGCACGAAATCCTTATATCTGGACAGATTATGTGGTTGTTCTATTAGGTATTTATGACATCCCAAATACTAATTAAAGCATAAGGGTGCCAGATACAAAAATAGATACGAGTGCATTTTAGATAATTGTATGTAGCGGAATAAAATCTTACAATCCCTTACAAAATAATAATAGATTTCCAAATCTTACAACTGAAGCGAAATAAAATTAAATACAAGCCTCTATAAAAGATGGACTTCTTAGAGTATGGAACAAAATATGTACTCGCAACGGTTCACAGATCCACGGGATCTTTGAAAGGTTCAATAGGTAGGTCAACGATCGGTTTCTTACTATCGTCCTCATCTAAAGTGCCATGAAAATAGATGAGTTTCACATACTTAGTAAGGAAAACAGTATTTAAATAACATCACTAAGATTTTAAAGGCAATTAAACTTGAAAAATGGTACCTTATTTACTCACCATCAGGAATCATGTCAGAGATCCATTTCAATAATTATGAAAATAGTTTACTATATTTAAAGAAAATTTCAAATCAATCATGTAAAATCGTGTCATAATCATATCAAATCCTATCAATCATATCATGTCAATCATATCAATCATGTTGAAATTAAATAGAAAAAATCAAACAAATAATGTCATGCTTTTATCTTATTTTATTCTTCGCACAAGCTCATTCTGAGTTCCATCTACTAAGGACAATACGGATTCCCAACTACCGATGTGGAATGACCAATTCATTTCATATCATATCATAAATTTGGGGCTTGCTAAACCATCAGCACATTTATGGCTTTCCAAACTATGACACGATTTATGACCACGACTGTGCCAACCACAGTGGTTCTACATGTAAACTATAATCATGGTCGTACTTGCCAAAGGTGACCCCTACAATCATATTGCGTCACCACTTTCATCAGAGGGTACGCCATCATCCATAGAGAGCGTTCCTCTCACGTCTTTTCATATCAGATAAGGGAGAAACATAAACTCCTCAGAGATAAAAAGCTAATGAATCATGTCATCTATAAGCCATTCATGCCAATATCGATATCTATTTTCCATATTTATAGCACAATATCATGCTTCATTTCTTTATCATGTTATCACATATACTTTAATTACATAAAATATAAACATGTATTAACAGATAACATTTGCTTAATTGATATTAAATTACAACGAAATTGAGCATGCAACCAACCGATTAATATTAAAATTAATTATTCTAGAAATACTCCTTAGAATGTAAAGATAAATACTAAATTCCTTACTGAAACTTGAAGTTTTTCCCTACGTCTTTCCTCCTTCTATTCCTTCCTCTTTTCTCTCTAAAATCTCTTTAGTGGATGGAAGAATGAAGTTAGAGTGGTGAAGAAATGGTGAAAAGGGGTTCCTATTTATAGAAAATGATGACCGTAGGATTGGCACCAAGTGGCAAAATCTTGTGAGGAGAGAGGGAGGAAAAATGTGACTTGATACAACGCGACAACTGACGGACGTGATTGATGGATGGTCAACATGACGGCAATGACACAACAACAGTGCAAAAACCAAAGGCATACTGTCCAATCAATGGCGGCATGCCCCCCCAAGGGGCAACGCGCACTGCCTGAGGGCAATGCACGCAGGCCTGCTGTGCACAGCCAGCACCTCCCGCATGTGCTAGCTAAGGGCCTGTGCGCACAGGCACGTGGGCAGACCGCGCACCTCCTACTCCATATGGATGGGGAAGACTTTCCCACAGCCTTTTATGCGGGATTTTTTTGCTATTTTTCCCTATCCATTTTTCTGAAATTTTTTAAATTAATAATGATAAAAACAAATACATAATTAGGCAAAATAAATGTAAAAAAATTAAATTTGTCCGTAAAGTATATAATTAACACATTAACCCATTTTCATTCATAATTTAAAATAACATAAGATAAAATAGAATTTAAAGAGTTAATGGCCTTAGGACCCGAATAATTAGAGGTTTTATACAATAATTAAGTGCAAAGGTTTTTGGGGTGTTACATTCCCTCCACTATTAGAAAATTTGGTCCTCCAAATTTGTCATAATAAATTAGGAAACATCTCTTGCATTTCACTCTCCAGTTGCCATGCTACCTCATCTGAAGTGTCATGTTGCCACTATATCTTCACCATCCAGATCCTTTTGTAGTGCAAAATTTTTTAAGTCTAACCAAGGATTTCCACAGGAAGCTCCTCATAAGTCATGTCTGCTTGGACCTGTATCTCTTGGTGAGGAAAGATGTGAGAAGGGTCAAGGTTGTACCTTTTAAGCATGGAGACATGGAAAATATCATCCAGACCCGTAAACTCTGGAGGTGGAGCAAGGTGGCATGCAACGGGTTTGATACGTTCCATGATCATAAAAACTCCCACATAACAGCGACTTAGCTTTTCCTTCTTACCAAACTGCATTTTACCCTTTTAAAGGAAGATCTTGAGGAAAACATGGTCGCCAACAGTAAACTCCAGTGGTCTCCTATTATTATCAGTATAGCTCTTCTGGTGACTCTGAGTGGTGGCTAGGTTCTTCTGAATGATGGAGACTTTCTCAATAGTCTCCTGAATGTAGTTCAGTCCCAGGTAACATTGGTTCTTGACTTTGTTCCAACAAGTGGGGGAGCGGCAGGGCCTACCATACAGGACTTCATATGAAGCCATGCCGATGCTACAATGATAATTGTTATTATAAGCAAATTCACATAAGGGAAGATACTTATACCAATTGTCACCAAAGTCGAGAACATAAGCGCACAACATATCCTCGAGCGTTTGGATGGTACGTTCATACTAACCATCAGTCTAATGGTGATAGGCAGTACTGAAGTACAATCCCAAACTAAAGGCTTCCTAAAAACTGTCCTATAAATGAGAGGTGAATCGGGATCTCTATCTGAAACAATAGAAGAGGGAACGATGTAGAGTTGAACAATCTCCTCGACGTAGAGACGAGTTAACTTGCTTGTGGAATCAGTTGTTTTGATAGGTAAAAAATGCGCAGTCTTGGTCAACCTGTCAATAATGACCCATATTATATTACAAGTGGAACAAGTTTTGGAAAAACTGGTGACAAAGTCCATGGTCGCATACTCTCATTTCTGTTCTAGAATAGGGAGGCCTTATAACAAACCGCCGGGTCTCTAGTGTTTGGCCTTAATTCACTAGAACGTAAGGCATCGAGAGACATAATCAACAATGTCTTTCTTCATTTCACACTACCAATATTGGCGCCTCAAGTCTCGGTATATTTTAGTACTATTGGGGTGAATAAACAACTTGGATACATGGGCAGCTTTAAAAACATCCATCCTGAATGCGACATAGACCTAAATACGATCCTGGAATCGACACAAACCATCATCGGTAAGCCTTAAATTAGGAAATTTATTAGAAGTAAACTTACCCAGATTTTTAATTATCTCTAAATTAATGGATTGAGCTTCTCAAATCTTCATGAAAAGATTAGGTAAGGCTCGAATCTGGGTGAGGTAGGCACAATTTCCATAATGGTTAAGGCAGAGTGTTTGTATTGCATCAACTAGCTTCCAACTGGAGGCTATCATTCGGGCCAACAAAGCGTCCCATTCTGGCTCAAGGCATCAGCAACCACATTTTCTTTACCGGCGTGGTAGAGGATCTTGCGGTTGTGATCCTTCAACAGGTCCATGTAGTGTCTCTGCCTCATATTCATTTCTCTCTGTAAAAATATGTATTTCAAACTTTTATGGTTAGTATAAATTTTAAATGTTTGGCCATACAGATACTGGCGCCATATCTTCAGAGCAAAGACTATGTCAGCCAACTCCAGGTCGTGCGTGGGGTAGCTACATTCATGGGGTTTCCGTTGTCTGGATACGTAAGCGACTACCTAACAAGGCTGCGTCAAGACACATCTCAAACTTATGTGAGATGCATCACAATAAACCTAAAATTGTCTAGTATTGTCAAGAAAGATCAACACTAGAACAGAGGTGAGGCGATAATTCAACTCGGCAAAACTTTCTTCACATTCATAATTCCAAATAAAAGTTACATCCTTTCGGGTGAGACAAGTCAACGGAATTACAATCTTGGAACCCATCAATGAACCGCTGGTAGTAATGAGCTAGATCAAGGAAACTACGTACCTCAGCAACTTTTGTTGGCCAGTTCCAATTAATCACAGTTTCAACCTTGGATTGCCTTTCTACTACTGATATCTCATTTATAGATTCAGGCTTAATATCTAATTTACAAGCAAAAGAAAAAGAAATAAAAGAGTGAGTAGTACCTGTATCAATCAGAGCTCGAGCAGTAATGTCATGGATAGAAAGCATACCCTCAATAATAGTAGGAGTAGTGACGGCACCGGGCTCATAAAGATGGTGCACACAACCATGGGCTACTAGTTTGGCCATGTCCTTTGGCTGCTAGGGAAAGTCTTTAACAAAGTGTTGAGTGCTTCCACACTTATAGCAGGTGTTGTTTGAATGCCAATAGAGCTTATCACCATGAAAGCGTCCACAATGCTGACATGGTTGGGTAAGTCGGGCAGGGTGTCCAGTAGGTAGAGTCAAAGTGTGACATCCCAAACACAAATTAAGGCATAAGGGTGCTAGATACAGAAACATATTACAATTGCATAATAGATAAATGTATGCAGTGGAACAAATAATTACAATCCTTTATGAAATAATAATAGAGCTTCATACATAACTGAGGTAGAAACAAAATTAATTACAAGCCAATACAAAAGATGGATTCATCAGAGTGCGAGACAATCATGCACTCATAAAAGATTATGGATCCACGGGATCCTCAAACACTTCAAGGAGTAGGTCAGTAATCGATTTCTCATCTAGGGGGGCATGGAAAGGAATGAGTTCCATATACTCAGTAAGAAAAATAATATTTAAATAACATCATAAGATTTCAAAGGTAATTAAAAGTACCACGATTACACCATTACTTACCATCAAAAGTCATGTCTGCGTTCATTATTAATTATGAAATCAATTTGATTTAATAAAGAAAATGTCAAGTCAAAGTCATATCATGTAAATCAGACCAATCATGCTGAAAATAAAGAAAATCAAATAAATCATTATATGCACTATTTTCCATTTTTATTCTTCATGCGAAGTCATTCTGACTTTCATCTACTGAGGGCAATATGGATTCCCGATTACCCATGTAGAATGACTAATTCATTTTATTTATATCAGTAATTTGTGGCTTGCCAAACAAATAGTACATTTAAAGCTTGCCAAACCAAGACATGATCTATGACCACAATCATGTCAACAACAGTGGTCCTATATGTTAATTATGCCTACGGTCATACTTCACCAACGGTGACCTTTACAATTATATCGCGCTATCATTCTCATTAGAGGGTATGTCATCATCCATATGGAACGATCCTCTCATGTCTTTTTAGACCAGAGGGGGAGAAACAGAAATCCCTTAGAGATCCAAAGCCTAACGAAATACTTAATAAATTATGCATGCCAATAGTAATACATACTTCTCATGTCTATGCATCATTTCATGCTCATTCATTTTTCCACCGTCTAATGCATCACATATCAATATTTATCTCAAGTATTAAATTATTTAAATTATACATGCATTAACAATCAATTTTAATCTAGAGATGTCCTTATGATGTTTAAAAGTAAATATTAAATTCGTTACCGAAACCTTGATATTTCCTACGCCTTTTTCTTCTTTTCTTCCTCTCCTCTCTCTAGATCACTCCCTCTCTCTCTAAAGCACTTTGATGGATGGAAGAATGAAATGGAAGTGATGAGGGAATGGTGAAGTGATGATCCCTATTTATAGTAAATAGGGATTTGTTAGATTTGCGCCAAGCAGTGAAATCTGGTGAATAAAAAGAAAGACAATGTGAAAATATGATATGTGACCGACATATAGACCACGACCGTTAGAAGTGACCAACGGATGGACCGCGCAATGTGATGGTGGCGCGAAAACCAGAGGCACGCAACACAAACGACAGTGACACGTCGCCTACGTGACGGTGGAATGCTGCCCAACAATAGCGCATGATTCCTAAGTGGGTGGCATGCACTGCCTGAGGCAGCACATGTAGCCCCAACCTACCATGCGCCGCAAGCTTAGCCTACCGCACGCACAGGCATACGGCATGCTGGCCTACCATGTGCAACGGTCTTCCCCGCATCATTCCTATAAAAGAAAGGAAGACAGGAGTTGGAGGCTTAATCTTTGAAAATAGGACATTTATCTTCCTTAGGTATTCTAAAAAGTTTATCTATCCTAGGCCTCAGTTCAAGGGATTTGTTCCGTGATAACCTGGCTCTGGTACCACCTGTGACATCCAAGGTGTCAATTAAGGCAAATGGGTATCGGATACAGATTCAGAATAACGAATGGATGATAATATTTATGCAGCGGATCAAATGTTAACAAATCCCTTACAAATATATATAGTGTTCTAAATACATACATCACTGAAGCCAGAAGTGGCTACAAAATACAAACATAAGGGCCACTTCTTTCACTATACTTCTGAAATTCATGAGAGTGCAGGAACAGTCAACAACTTAAACTTGTGGTCCAGGGGATCCTCATAGACTTCCAAAGGAAGGTTTGCCTGCAGTTCCTCATTTTCTTCCTCATCTGGGGGAGAATGGAAAAAGTGAGTTCCATATGCTCAATAAGGAAAACAGTATAAAATTAACATTGTAAGATTTCAAAAGTTTATTATTTTATCTCACCATTTGGTTTTCTTGTTTACCTAACTCATCATTAGAAAAGAAAATTATTTATTTGAATATCAAAATAGAACGTTAGCACAAAAAATCAAATATACATATATCAGGCCAAATAATGGGCCGTGCACGTCCCATCTGCATAGGGCATGAGGCACACACTGCACATAATAGGCCTCAGCCTGGGTGCAATGCAAGCTTGGGCCGCACGCGCCACCGCAGTTTGGGCTGTGCGCCTTTAGTCTTCGTGCTACTGTCGTCTCGTCAGTCATGTCTGTCAATTTCCACATCGCATTAGTCACTTTTTCCTCTCCCTCTCTCCTGACATATTTATGCCACTTGGCAAAAATCAACCAGTCCCCTTTTCCTATAAATAGGGATCTTCTCCACCACTCCTTCGTCATGTCATCTTTATTCTTCCATTCACCAAAGAAAATTTTAAAGAGAGAAAGAGAGGAGAGAAAGAAGAAGACTTTCCTCAAGCTTTCAGTAAGGAATTTGGTATTAACTTTGTACTTTATAAGGATGATTTCTAGATTAATAAAAGAATATTGCATGAATGTGACATGACTTGTTACATGTTTAATTATTGTTATGTTTTAAATATGTTTACATAAATGTTCCATGATATTAGATGATTTGCATCATTTTAACAAGTAAATAAATTAATATACTAAATATGATGGCATGATAAGAGATGATGAAGCATGATGTTATTTGACTAACATGTGGAAGGATTATGGATATTTGCATGCATGATATTTAAATTAATATGATCCGTTAGGCTTTTTTATCTCTGAGGAGTTCTATTTCTCCCCCATCTAGTTTTAAAAGACATGAGAGTATTGCATCGTATGGATGACAGCATACCCTCTGACGAGAGTGATGATGCGACATGATTGTAGGGGCTATCTTTGGCAATGTATGGTCGTGACTATATTTTACATGCAGGACCACTATATTTGGCACAATCATGGTCATAGAACATGTCATCGTTTAGTAAGCCGTAAATGTGCTAAAAATGATATGAAATAAATCGGTCATTCTATAGTGGTAGTCAAGAATCCATATTGCCCTCAGTAGATAGAGGTCGGAATGGCTTCGCATGAAAAATTAGTAAAAGATGCAATGAAAGTATGATATGATATGATTTATTTGATTTTCTCTATTTACATGATGTGATCCTATGTTTGATATAATTGATTTAATGTTGATATTTTTCTAAATAAAATAAAATGTTTTTTTAGTATTGAATGGTCCCACGTGCACGTTCCCTGATGGTAAGCGTATAAGGTATTATTTCTAAGTTAATTACTTTTAGATCTTAGTAATGTCATTTAAATACTACTTTTCTTATTGAGTATATTAGAATTCACCTCTTTTCATGACCCCCCTTTAGATGAGGATGATAGTGAAGAACCACTAGTCACTTGTCCATTGAAGTCGTTGAGGATCCCATGGATCAATGAAGCATTACGAGTGCATATATTGTTTCGCACTCTAATGAGTCCAACTTTTAAGAAGCTTGTATTTATTTTTATTTTTTCTCAGTATTGTAAGATTTTGAACTCAAACTTATTTTGTAAGTGATTTGTAATATATTTTATTCTGCTGCATGTAATTATTTTAAATGCACTATTATTTGTTTCTGTATTTGGCACCCTTATGCTTTAATTAGTATTTGGGATGTCACATAATGTGACGGTCAATGACTCTCCTTCCTTTCCTGCTTAAGAGGCTTTCTTCTTTCTTTATCTTCACTCATTTGAAGAGAGGAAAACAAAACAGCAAACTGGAGAGCTAAACCAAGAGAATAAACCCAAGCAAGATTCTGAGAGAAGACCAAGAGCGGATCGTTACATGAAAAACGTGTTACGGTGCTACTTGTGTGAATTGTACCGTAACTCGTGCATCTACTTTCTTCCATCAGGTAAACACCCTTCCCTTTGGCCATTTTTTCTTGTTTCTTTTTCCTTTCATAACTTCCCTTCCTCCTATATAGCAATGTACTCAATTTTTCAAAAAATATAGGTTGACACCGCAACCGCTTCTCTTCCACAGTTTAAGAAGCCTTTTTTCTTCTATTTAAAACACCAAGCATAGTTGACCCTAAGGTAATGATAGGAGTATTGTCTTTCTTGATACGCGGTGAAGTGTGTGTGTTCATCACGATTTAATAAGATGAATGGTTAAGTGAGTTTACGAGTTTTATTGATTTAGGAAAGAAAATAATCGAGTGAGGCACCAAGGTGCTAGAAGGGACTGCATCGCACATTGTGCCATGCAATCGATGCATGTGGGTTGTTGTCTAGGCACGACCAAGTGCTCAAAGAAAGCCCCTTAGCACATTATGTGCGCTCAAAAAGCTGCATACATGCCCCCAGGCTCTACCAAGCACACATGCGGGTCGATTATGAGTTAGGAACAAATCTTTATGACTAATGGCTGGTGAAGGTTGGGTAATTTAGATCACTGAATTTGTTAATAGTAGTACTTGTGTTTTAGAAATTTTAGTTTTAGGGAGGTCGGTTTATGGTATCATAATAATTGATCTTCTAGGATATTGTATCTAAGATTGTATTCTTTCTTTTATCATTACATATATATACAACTTTTTTCCAAGCATGGTTGAACAAATCTTGAATATATTGTTTTAACGCTTGGGAAAAACTTTAAGGTCCTTCCTGAATGAGAAAAGAAGGATGCTTCCAAAGTGGGCCAATTCTTTTCTGTCTCTAGAAAGAGGATGGATTTATTAGGCATTTGTGTAAACTCATTATCATAATATACTACCAACCTCGAATATAATGGTTATTTATGTCCCACACATACCATCACAACTCCTCGATTTCTCTTGGAGGTCCAATTTCGTGCTTATTTTCTCTTATGATTCATAAGTTCTCCTAGGTTGGTTACTTCTCTTCTAAATACTCCCAAACCAAGGTTCATTCACCAAGAACTTGTATTCCAGTCTCATAGATTTAAAACTTAAGTGGTTGACTGTAACATGTTCGAAAACTCTCTATTTCACTTTATATAATCCTTCCGTAAAGGTATTATATTACCTTCAAAACCTATCAAAGTTTGGGTGACTCCCAAAATTCCAACCATTGATTGAGTTCCTCTAGGGTATCTAATTACAAAATTCCTTTTTATCGAGATTTATTAGGATCCTTTGGTAATAAAGTCCATCGAAGGTCTTGCTAAGATTGGCTACACTTGGCAATTGCTTCCATCTCCTCAATGTTGAGTACTATGAACCCACAATAAATTATCACTCCTAAAGGGCAAACTAGGATAACTGACAAACCTAGCTACATACTGGTTAACCGTCATATTTCCTTGGCATATGTCCTAAAATTCCTCTTTCTTTTCTCCCGAACATAAACTGGGAAGAAGTTCTTTAGAAAGGCATCCATAAAAATATCCCCAGGTGGTAGGAGTGGGCAAGACATCTTTCTTAAGCTGCCACCAATGCTCAACTTCACCTATAAACATGAAAGCAGACAAAAAGGATCTTCTGTTCCTCAATTAGGCCCAGAATAGAGAAAAAAATTTTATTTGAAGAATTCAAGTTTCTACTGCCAAAGGATTGGGTCCATCATCAAGGAAGGAGGGTTCAGTCTCCTAAACTCAGAGATGTTTTATGAAATGTTTCTGTCTACAATGGTCAAACACTGGATTACTTGGTGTAGCTCAGTAAACTCAGCCCTAGTCAGAGCATCCTAAGCCTTAGGGCATTTTATGGATGGTCCCTTTCGAGTCATAATTCTTTCAAAAGGGAGACAACAAGCTTGATGACTAGAAAAAAGAAGTCATTTCTAATTCTAAGAATTTTTGAAGGTTTTCTCTAAGTCTAAACTATAGATCTTGGTATAAGGGATATTTCTATAGTTAGGCTTTGAAACCATTTTGTAACATCCCATATACCTAATTGGTAGAAGGGAGCCAACTACCAAGTAGTTATGAGTGCTAAAAATAAGTTTAACATTGAAGTGAAAATTTAGAAATCCCTTACAAGCAAACTAAGTTTTAAAACTTACATCAGAGACCATAAATTGACAATCCTAAGTATTAAATACAAAAAGTAAAGTCTTTTCAGGATATTATATCATAGTGCAAAATAAACTATTACACTCGAATTATGTATTAAGGAATTACCAAAGATTCGTGAATGGCTCTAATAAAACTTCAATAAAAAACTCGGGGAACAAATCATCAACTTCCACATCATTTGGGGACACGGATTAGGGGTGAATTCTATATAAACTCGATAAGGGACACAATATTTAAACCAAATAGCTAAGGTTTAAAAGTAAATAACCTGAACAATATTTTCATATAAACCTCTTATCTTGGAGGGCCACCGCAGGATGAATACGTTCATATATTTAGAAAACGTTTGTCTTTCTTTAGGAAAATTCAATGAACTAGTTGTATGACCAAGCAAAGAGTAGATTTTTATCAAGATCATCAGTAGGCATATTGTGTCACATAAGGCATATCCAAGCATGTCAAATATTCAATAGATATTAAATAAGTGGCATACCTAATAACCTCAGGATAAGTAGAAGGACCATCATATAAAAACATCATATAGTCTCATACTGTATTCTTATTCATACATGTGCTTTATTAAGTCATTTACCGACCTCCGCGCAAAGCCATTACAACATATATCCACTGAAAGCAAAGGAGATCCCCAGCTATCACTGTGATTCATCAAGTCCTTTCCGAGCCAGTTCTATTTTTCCATCTAAACTATGACCATATCCGTACATCACCACTATGGCCCTATATATCCGAATGCAAATCTACTCTCAATAGAGAGAATGCCAATAATCATCAGGAGTAATTCATCAACATTTATTCAGAGGAAGGAGAAATAGAAACCCCTCAAAGATAGCAGCTGAATGGATTTTTTCATTCTTTTCACTTGTTTATTCTATGTTCACAACAAATTCCTTATTCTTTTATCTGCATTTTTCATGTTCAACACAATTATTTTCATATTTCATATCCAAGGAGATTCAACAACATATCTTACCTGATCTAGGCTTGCATGAACTGGATCCTTGGGCTTTATGGGATTGAGCCTTTTCTCAGGCCTTGCTTCTGTATTAGCACAAAATTTGATGGTTGCCTCCTGGGTAACTGGAATGCCCTCCTGGGGTCGCATCATGTCTAATCCATGTGGGGCGTGAGGCTTGGTCTGTGCGCATGTCCCATCGCACACTGACAGGTTAAGCTCTATGCGCCCTATGCATGCACCGTCCGTGCAGCTAGCCTACGCGTAGTAGGCTTGCCCGCAATGCATTGTGAGCAGTATCTTGTGCACAAGCTAGACCTGCGCGTGGTAGGCTAGGTCGGTGCATTAGCAGGCTAGGCCTACAGAGTGCGATAGACTGGTGCAGCGAACTACTGCTTCAGACAGTATGCGTCTCCCCCTTCAACGCCATATGGTGCCTTGGGTGGCGTGTGCAATCGGTTGGGTAGCAACTGCCGACTTGAGCAGTGTACCATTTTTATTTTGGCAACAAGCCACCATCATTAGGTGGCGTGCCTCTATTTTTTGTACCACCATCATGTTGTGTTATCCGTCCGTCGGTCACATCCGTCAGTCACATCCGTTAGTCATCACATCACTTTATTTCCTATTAACTTTCTCTCTCCTCACCAAATTTTACCACTCAATGCAAATTCGACGGTCTCCATTTTTATAAATAAGGACTCTCCCTTCACCATTTTCTCATCACTTTCATTCCATTCTTCCATCCTCTAAGAGCTTAGAGAGAGAGAGGGAGTGATCTAGAGAGAGTGAGAGGAGAAGAAAAAGAAAAGGTGTAGGAAACTTCAAGGTTTCGGTAAAAAATTTAGTACTTACTTTTAAACATCATAAGGAGCATTTCTAGAATCAAATTATGAAGCTTGAATTTATGATTTGCATGATTATGTTTAAATATCTAAACAAAGTGAATTTTACTCAATAATGCATGTTATATGATCATATATGAACTTGATAATTTGCAGATAATTTAAATGATATAATTCTTGACATCAATTACTAAAATGTGAGAAAGTGATTAAGCATGAAATGATATGATAAATGTGTATTTGTATTGACATACATAATTCATAAAGTGTTTCGTTAGGCTTTCTATCTCTGAGGGGTTTCTATTTCTCCCTCATCTAGTTTGAAAAGAAATGAGAGGACCCTATGGATGACAGGTACCCTTTGATGAGACTGGTGACGTGATATTTCTATAAGGGTCACCTTTGGTGATGTACGACCGTGACCATAGTTTTTTTAATAGGACCATTGTGGTTGGCACAACCGTGGTCATAGATCGTGTCATAGTTTGACCAATCGTAAAAGTGCTACTGGTTTAGCAGGCTACAAATTGCTGTTATATCTGAACTGGTCATTCCACATGGGTAGTCAAAAATTTGTATCTACATTCAGTAGATGGAAGTCAGAATGATTTCACGAAGAAATGACCCGAAAAACTATGCATATTATGATTTATTTGATTTTTTCTATTATCAACATGATTGATTTGATTGATATGACCATGACATGATAGATTTGATGTTTTCATAAATAAACAAATTGTTTTCATAATTTAAGAAAAGTCCCTGATGAGACTCCTGATGGTAAGTATTTGATGACGTAATTACTCACTTTAAAATTTTATGATGTTACCTAAATACTATTTTTCTTACTTAATATATGAAACTCACCTCTTTCCATGCCTCCCTCAAGATAAGGAAGATAGTGAGGAACCCACCGCTGACCTATCCCTTGAAATCTTTGAGGATCTCATGGATCCACAAACCTTGAGTGCATAACTTTACCTGTACTTTAATGAGTCCTTTGACATAGTGAAAGAAGTGGCCCTTTTTGTATTTTGATATTTTGTATTTTGTATTTTGTTGCCACTTCTGATCTCAGTTATATGTGTAATTAGAACTCATATATTTCGTAAGGGTTTTGTAATAAATTGCTTTGCTGCATACAATTAACTATTATGCACTCGTAATCTATTTCTGTATCTTGCACTCTTTTACCGTAATTAGTATTTGGAATGTCACATATGGTGTCAGAGCAGTTACGCAGACCAAATCCCTTACAACTGAGGCTGTAGGTAGAAAACCTTTTAAGATATTTAGGAAATGAGTTATCTTTCAAAAAACTAGACCACCAACTCGTGTCTTCCTTATCTTTTGTAGGAATGATATGAGGGAGACCTTCTATAGAACGTATCGAAAGACCCGAGGCCCAGGATAATCTGATCAGGACTGAGTTTACCAAACTCTTCCGAGCTATCCAGGGACTAACCGCAGCCATAGGACAAAATCAAGCTAACCCTTGCCCCATACTATCAATCAGCTGAAAGATCTCTCTCTCTCATAATATAACCCTTGCCCCATACTTGATGTTGATGTTTTTTTAAATAAAATAAAATAAAATATTTTCTTTATTATTGAAATGGACCCCCATGCACGTTCTTCGATGGTAAGCAGATAAGGTATTATTTCTAAATTTAATTACTTTTAAAATCTTAGTAATATCAATTAAATACTATTTTTCTTACTAAATATATGGAACTCACCCCTTTCCATGCCCTCCCTAAATGAGGACGATAGTGAGGAACCACTCGAGACTTGCCCATTGAAGCCTTTGAGGATCCCGTGGATCCGTGAATCGTTATAAGTGTATATTTGTTTTCCGCACTCTAATGAGTTCAGTTTTGGAGAGGCTTGTATTTATTTTGGTGTTGCCTTAATAATATAAGATTTGGAACTCAAATTTTATTTTTTAAGGGATTGTGATGTATTTTTTTCTGCTGCATGTAATTGTTTTAAATGCACTCGTAATATGTTTCTGTATTTAGCACTCTTATATTTTAATTAGTATCTAGGATGTCAAAATAAACCCTAAACGCTAAACCCTTAAACTCCTAAACCCCTAATCCATAAATCCTAATTCTAGGGCCTAAACCGTAAATATTAAACTCTAAACCTAAAACGTAAACTCTAAAACCCTAACTTTAACCCTATTCCTTAACAACTATAACACTAACCCACAAAGCCCAAACCCATAAGGTCTAAGCAGTAAGCCTTAAATCCTAAACACTAAGTCCTAAATCCTAAACCCCTAAACCATAAAACCATAAACTCTAAACCTAAAATCCTAATCCCTAAACACTAAATCGTAAACCCTAA
>NW_019014520.1:206335-217578 GCF_000150535.2 Carica papaya
GTAATCATTAAACCTTAAATTATAAACCCTAATTCCCTAAAACCCCAAAATAATAAATTCCTAAAATGCTAAACTCTAGATCTTAAACACTTAACCCTAAACCTCAATACTAATCTTAAACTATAAACCCTAGATCCCTAAACCCTTAAAACCTTACATCTGTAAAACTCTAAACCGCAAATCCTAAACCTTTAACCTTAAATCCTAAATGCTGAACTATGGAACATTAAAATCGTAAACCCTAAGCCCTAAGCTTGAAGTCTTAAGTCCATAGCCCTAAGCCCTAAGCATTATGCGTTAAACCAGCACCCTAAGAACTAGGCTCTGACCCCTAAGCCCTAGGCCCTAGGGCTTAGGTGCAAAGCCCTAAATCCTAAACTCTAAACATTAAGCTCGAAACCCTAAATTATAAACCGTAAACCCTAAAACTTTAAATACCTAAACCTCTAAACCCTAGGCCTTAAGCCCTATGTCCTTAGCCCTAAGCCTTAAATCAATAGTCTTAAACCCTAAACCATAAACCCAAATTCCTTAAGGCCAAACCCCTAAATCCTAAACCACTATAACGCTAAACCTCAAAGCTCAAAGAACTAAGGCCTAAGGATTAAGTGTTAAACTCTAAACCCTAAATCATAAACTCTAAATTGTGAGCCATAAAACATTAAAGCTTAAACCATAAACCCTAAACCATCAAACTCTAAACCCTAAAAACTAAAGCCTAAAACTTTGAACCCTAAGCCCAATACCTTATTTCCATAAACCACTATAATGCTAAACCCTTGAGCCCTTAGCCCTAAGGCCTAAGCCCTGAGCCTTAAACCCCAAATCCTAAACCCTAAACCATAAACCCTAATTTCCTTAACTCCTAAACTTATAAAAACCTAAATCCCTAAAATTGTAAACCCTACATCCAAAACCTTTAATCTTAAATCCTAAACTCTAAACTATAAAACACGAAAGCCCTAAGCTCTTAAGGTTAAGCTCTAAATCCTAAATCCTAAATCTTAAACCCTAAACCATTAACCATAAACAAGGGCCTGAGCCCTAAGCCGTAAGTCCTAAGCCCTAACCCCTAACCCCAGACCCCTAAGGCCTATGCCCTAATTTATAAGCCATAAACCCTAAAAACTAAACCCTAAAAACTAAACAATAAACTCTAAACCCTAAACCATTAAGCATCTAAATCCCTAAACAACAAAAGGCTAAGCCTTAAGCCGTAAGTCCTAAGTCCTAAGCTCTAAACCCTAACCCTTAAGTCCTAAGCCCTAAGCCCTAAGCTCTAACCCTTTAAACCCTAAACTCCTAAATCCCTAACCCTAAGCCCTAAACCCTAAGACCTAAACCTTAAGCTCTAGGCCTACAGTGTGTAGCTGGCCTTGTGAGGCACACTACGGCTTCGGGCAGTGTGTCTTCGCCGCCTTGGGTGTCGTGCACCGACTTTGGCAGTGTGCCGTCGCTGGTGGAGGAATTTTTCCTCTGCTTTGCGCACTGCCATTGTGTAGCGTCAAATCAATCATCTTCCACTTACTCTCTCTCTCTCTTTACTGGATTTCGCCACTTGGTGCAAATCCAACAATCACCATATTCTATAAATAGGGACCCTTTCTTCCATTTCCTTATCACCTCCATTCCATTCTTCCATCGTCCAAGATTTTAGAGAGAGAGGGAGAAAAGAAAAAGAAGAATAGTGTAGGAAAACTTTGAGGTTTTGGTAATGAATTTAATATTTTTTTAAACATTTTAAGTATTTCTAGAAAAATTAATTATGAAGTCTGTGTTTTGTGTTTTGCATGTTCCTTGTTTAGTAGTTTTAATAAACTGATTTGTTCTTGATTTCAAGTATACTATGTGATTTTATAGGCACTTAATGATTTGCATGTAAGTTAAATAAAACAAATCTAGTGATATTTGCCTAAAAAAATATAAAAAGAAAAAAGAAGGGGAATGAACCTGAATGGTCCGAAAAAATTATAATGCATCAAATGTCTCGTTAAGCTTTTTATTTGTGAAGGGTATCTATTTTCCCCTTCTCCATCTGGTCTGAAAAATATATTTAATATTTTTTAAAACATTTTAAGAAATATTTCTAGAAAAATTAATTATGAAGTCTGTGTTTTGTGTTTTGCATGTTCCTTGTTTAGTAGTTTTAATAAACTGATTTGTTCTTGATTTCAAGTATACTATGTGATTTTATAGGCACTTAATGATTTGCATGTAAGTTAAATAAAACAAATCTAGTGATATTTGCCTAAAAAATATAAAAAGAAAAAAGAAGGGGAATGAACCTGAATGGTCCGAAAAATATATCTATATATAATGCATCAAATGTCTCGTTAAGCTTTTTATTTGTGAAGGTTATCTGTTTTCCCCTTTTCCATCTAGTCTGAAAAGACGTGAGAGGACCACTCCTTGTGGATGACGGCGTACCCTCTTATGAGTGCGGTGATTCAAATTCTATTAAGGGTCACCTTTAGCTAAGTATTGTCGTGACTATAGAATATATGATAAGACCACAATGGTTGGTACAGCCGTGGTCATAGATCATACCGTGGTTTGGCAAGCCAGAAATGTGCTTAAGAAAATTATCGTTATCTATATCTGATCTAATCATTCTACATGGGTAGTCAAAAATCTGTATCTATCCTCAGAGATGGAAGTTGGAACGACTTCGCAAAGCATGACATAAAAATATGAGCATTTCATGATTTTGTTTATTTTCTCTATTGTCAAGTATGATGTTTTATATTAATTGTTGTGATTATGACATGATGTTTTCTTTAATAAATAAAATTATTTTCATGAAGTAAGATAGGACCCTAACATGATCTGATGGTAATTATTTATGATATCATTATTCATGTTTAAAATGTTACGATTTTATTTAAATAGTATTTTCCTTACTGAGTATATGGAACTCACCATTTACATGCCACCCCCCCCCCCCCCATATTAGGAAGATAGTGAGGGACCGATCACTGACCTACCCCTTGAAGTCTATGAGGATCCTGTGGATCCACAACCCTTAAGTTCATGACTTGTCCCGCAATCTGATGAGTCCAATCACATAATGATAAAAGTGGCCCTTTTATATCCTTAGGATTTTGATATTTTGTATTTAGCCACTTCTGGCCTCAATTATGTATGTATAATTGGAACTCATATATTTTGGTAAGGGATTTGTAATAATTTGCTCAACTGCATAAAATTTTATTATGTACTCGTAATCTATTTCTATATTTGGCACCCTTATGCCTTAGTTTACTTTGGAGATGTCATAGTTCTTCTTGCACGTAGAGAGTTTAGAACAGTACCTCCTTCAGGGTAAGATGAGCTATAGAGATTATATAAAGATGGCCACTTTTAGATTAAATTGCATTGGGTAAACTCTTCTACAAATAAAAATTTAGTGGTGTTTAAATGGATATGGTGAGTGAGTATTACAGGCATTGATGTGATGACTTTTATTTATTGATTTTTGTTTTAACTTTGAATTATGATGTTAATTTAGTGCAGATAAAATGGTAATTAAGTTGTGAGCAAAAAAAAAATTAGAAAGGAAAGGTGAAACAGAAACTCATATACTTCTATTCAATACAGCGGGCAATGGAAAAAGGGTCATTATTTATAGAAAATAGGGACTGTTGGATTTTTGCCAAGTGGCAAAATCCTGTGAGAGAGGAAAGGAAAAAAATGATTTGATGTGACGTGATGACTGACGGATGACTAATGTGAAGATGGTGACGCGATGATGACATGAAAAATGAAAACATGCCGGATGAGGGACGGGCACGACCCCCAAACGGCGTAATATGTCGTCCGAACAGTGGTGCACGCTCCCCAAAGGGCGACACGGGTTGCCTGAAAGCAGCGCACATAAGGCGCATGATGTGACGCATGTAGACTGCGTGCCTCGCGCCCCCATCTGAACGGAAAAATTTTCCTGCGGCCCTTTCTGCGAGATTTTTTTGTCATTTTCCTTCTCTATTTTTTTCCTTGAAATTTTTAAAATTGAGAAAATAAAATAAAATAAATAACAATTACATAATTAAATAGTTAAACAAATATGTTAGTTTGCAAAAACATAAAAATAAACTTTTAAATCTGATTTCATTCGAAACTAAAACATAATTTAAGGAGTTTAATGGCCTTAGGGCCTGAATAATTAGAGGTTTCACACAACAATTAAGTACAAATGTTTTGGGGTGTCACAAAGGAAATACGCAAGAACACCTACATGCACATGGAGGACACACACATAAACAATGCACACACTCATGGAGGCAGTGTGAAGGAGGATTCTTGCGTCTATGGGAACCTGCCAACCTCCAGGAATGGAGAGTCCATGTCCTTCTTGGATTCTCGAAAGAATGGATCAAGTTTAAGCATGGAGATTGACTCAAGAAGGCTTCCTTCACTGGACCAAGTCTAAGAAAAGCCCAAGATTTATCAAGAAGATGGATTTGGAGATCTTAAAAGAAGAATATAAATGCTTTTAAACCCAATCACAAGAGCTCAGTCCAAAAAAATCCAATAAGCCTTCAATATTTTGGTCCAATAGTGGGTAAGTGAAGAACTCAAGTTGGAGGCCCAAGAAAGTGCAAGAAAAGGCCCAAGAAGCCAAGGAAGGCCTCGACCTTATGTGATTTTAGTTTTAAGCCCATAAGACCAAGAGTAAGGAGGAAGGGGAAGTCCTGCCTGCACGAGAATCCTTCCCCTATGAGGAGTCTAACTCCTCAACTAATTTCTCCTCTTGATCAAAGTTAAAGATAAGCATGTGATAAGGAAGGAAAAACCAAGAAGAAGACTAAATATGATTCCTAGAAGAAGAAGAACCCGCAGGAAAGGAGTTTGATAAGGAATTGCCATCCCGCCCGCATAGGATGTCTTACCCGAGAGGGATTTGGTTTCCCCTCTTCTATTTTGGATTTTGTAATTTTTTTAGCCCTTTTAGGATTGATTTTCGGTCAAGGGAGAAGTTTATGCAAAATTATATTTCTACTTCAAGAAGAATATAAATTCAACAAAGAAAGAAAGAGATAAGATCAAAGGGAGAATTCAACTAAGAAGTTTTGTACTCCTAGCTGAATTCTTGCATTCCACCTCTACTTCAACAATAGGCTTTTATGGCATCTAAAATTATTGATTAATTCAAGGACAAGCGTCCAATAAGGGTAATTCAATCTGAATGGGAGACTTCAATTGACTCAAGAGAGAAAAGTTTATCTCTTGATTAAAGTTTACTTAATTAATTATTATTTTAATGTAAGCCTAGATAAGGTAGAATTAAGAATTTAATTAGGATTTTAAATTATGAGTTCTAGTAGGATATGTTAGATGAATTCCTATATATAGGACACACCCCTTAAGTTGTGTTCACTTCAATTTAGATTAATAAAAATATTCAATTATTGCTTTTAGCTTTCTTATTAATTGTGAGTGTTCATTGAGAGATTCTTCAACCGTCTACTTGAGCAAGGAATTAGATCTTCTTATCGAGGTAAGCTTGTGGCATCTTTTCAATTTCAATTTTTTAAATTTCTAATTACCTTTGTTTGCCTTCACATTGTTGATTAGGAGTTTAGTAGGGATGGTTTACTAAGATATTTAAGTTTTTGCATGGTGATGTTATATACAAAGTTTTGGATTACAATATTGATTGCAGTTTCGGCAACATTTGATATCAAAGCTTAGACTCTAGTAAGTCTGCTAGCTTTTTTAAATTTACTATCTAACATCTTTGTTATTACATAATTAGCATCTATTCCATACACGTTGATGTGATATCCGGTAGCCCCAAATCCACAACCAGAGAAGAGTCCCAAGGCGAGCAGAACACCTACGGAACTCTGAGTGTCCACGAGAACATTGTTCGCGAACCCCCAAGAAAGCGAACAATAAGGCATGTATGCCCCATGCACCTAATAGCATGCACGCACATGACACATCATGCGCACGTGCAAGATAGAGACACATGCATGGAAAGATAGTGTGCGCACACCGCCGATGCAGGGATGCACGTCCACACCCTTGCAGAATCCTACCCCCATGCAAAAAGGGTTTCCTACCGTGAACAGATTCCTACAAGCTTGCGGGTTAGATTGCGGCTGACTGGGCCTATTGAGGCCCAGCAAATTCGGCAGGCCTAAGATGAGTCTAATAGGTAACCCAAAGAGCGGAAGCCCAAAGATCAAAGGCCTGCCGAATTTATTTCCAAGAAGCGGCCCATGGAAGGTTATGCCTAAACAGAGGTAAGGCAAGCTATACAAGCCCAACCTCTATTTTGATAGGCCACAAAGAGGTGTGGCAAAGGCTCAATAAGAAGCTCATGGTCTAGCCAAAGCCACTCTTGGCTCATGGTCTTCACGGCCAAGAAGAAGAAGAGAGAAGGCATCCCGCTTGGTGGAGGTGCCTTGTGCTTGACGTGTTTGATGATAAATAAGAGGAAGGAGTCTTTAAAGTCGACAAGAAGGCGAACCAAGAAGTCCAAAATGAAGATCAAACGACCATGGAGGACTTTGGCCTTAAAAGGCCAAACATTTGAGACAGAGGAAGAGGGCGACCAAGGAAACCTGACGCCAAGGCAGAAGAAGCTTCCCTTCTTCCGTTGCAACTTTAATACCAACATGAAGACTTACCTCCCATGGAAGTTTCTAGGCTGGATGGGGAGGATTACAATTCAAAAACCAATAACTAAGAGACTGGAAGAAGAGCTCTGTAACAAAAGGGAAATTGAGTCCCTATACCAAGCAGTCGAGGTGTCTTCATTCAACCCGAGCTCATCCTCCCCTATCCCATTTTAAGTCCTTCAAATTATAGCAAGAGTCCTATTCAAGACTCTCTCAAGAATCATTAAAAGATCAAGGGAAGAGAAATTGATTACATGTATGCATCCTAAATCAAAGAGGAAACCATGATCGGCCAAGAGAGGAAGAATTATGTTTTAAATTTATTTTGTTGCTCTCATTTCCCTATTTGAATTAGGACAAGATTATTTAATTATTTAAGTTTAAGATTTCATTAGAATTATGCAATCCTATTCTTATTCGAATTAGAAAATAAATGTCTATATAAAGGCCTTAGATCCAAGGATGTAATCATAATTTCAAGAAATTAATAAAGTTTAAGCTTTCACTTTTCTTTGAAATCAGCTTTGCTGATTTTATGAGAGTTCTTCAAGTTCTTCAAGCTAGGATGTAATTGCATGTGTTAACTCGTTGTTTGCATATCAATTAAAAGTTTTTTCATCTTTGTTATTCAAGGGATCGTGTTGTTATTATAGTAAAAAATAAAAATAAAGAAAAGTAAAACTGATTTCTCAAAAAGAAAACAATTCAAAAATTATTTGTTTGCATTCTTGCTTGATAAATTATTCATCATAAATCAAGCAATCTACTATCACATGCAAAGCCATCCTCAACCAACACAAAAAGGTGTGTGATTCCCCTTGCTCCCCTCTTTCAGCATATTATGTCTGTTGCATTGCATAAGCATTTAGCATAAAGAACTTAAATTATTCAGAGTGTAGCTGTCATCGAGTAGAATATTTAGGTATTGCATATCCAGTAATATCCATAGGGGTTAAAAAAATCCATTACATTTTAAGTCCATATTTGTCTTCGTTGTACTTAACATTTTATTTCTTTCAATTGTGTTTTCCTTTTGTGATGCATCCAAATAACTACTTGCATGCTAGTTATTTAAGCATCATAATAATAAAAGTTACATATCTCCTTTATCTGTGTGCTTAATTTTGAGCTTTTAGAAACGAGATCCCTTTTAGAATTTCCTGTAGAATCTTAAAGACAACCTTGCTTGTCTTGGTTTAAGAGGATCTAGTTCCACTACTCAACTCGAGGGAAAAAGATTGAGAGTTTAGAGATTGTGAGGTGAATGTAAACACGAGTGACTGTGAAGAAGTAATATTATTCCACTAACTTTTTTTGCAAATATCATTATGTTTTAACCAAGTGGGCCAAATAGATCAACGAATCTAGAAAAACACATAGAGGACATGTTTACGAAGGTCAATCTAGCAATTAAAGATCTAGCAGCTAGAATGGATGGAAGAGACAGGAGAAGAAACAATAGTCAATCCCATACCAGACACTGACCTACCCGAGAAGATGTTGAATCATATGGCGACAATAGTGGGGGTCACAGAGAGATCACCAAAGAGAAGATGAGGATGTTAAGTCCATCGAGATCCAGATACTATCATTTAAAGGAAGGAATGATGCTCAGACCCAGCTCAAGTTGGAATAGAAGGTAGAACTCATCTTCGACTGCCACAATTACAGTCAAGCGAAAAGGGTCAACCTGGCGACTGTAGAGTTTCCAAATTATGCTCTAGTATTGTGGGATCAATTGACTGCTCTTAGAAGACATGATGGAGACCACTCTATTTCCACTTGGAGGGAGATGAAGTCAATCATGAGAAAAAAGTTTGTTCCTTCTTACTATAATAGGGAGATGCACCAAAAGCTATAAGACTTGACCCAGGAATACATATATGTAAAAGACTACCACAAAGAGATGGAAATGGCAATAATCAGGGCTAATGTCTATGAAAGTCTCAAAGCCACCATGCTGATTCTTGAGCGGCTTGAATAGAGAGATTGCCAATGTTGTTAAGTTATTACACTACTTAGACCTAAAAGAGATGGTGCACATGGCCATCAAAATTAAAAGGCAACTGAAGTACAAGGGGTCTTTAAGAAGAACTTTATATTCCAACCCTTAGTTCAACTACAAATGGCCAAAGAAAGATGAGAGAAAAAAATTTAAAGAAAAGAAAGACAAGTCAATCTTTATTGATCCTAGAGGTAATTCTAAAATACATGCTTCTACTAAAAAATATAGCTCTATTAAATGTTTTAGGTTTCTTGGAGTTGGACATATGGCCTTACAATGCTCTAATAAAAGAGTCATGTTGATGCGAGAAGATGCTAAGCTAAAGAGTACTAATGACTACAACAATGATAATGGCAGTACGACATCACTAGAAGACAGTAAAGACAATATAGCAACCCTAGTACAAGGTGACATGTATCTTGTCTGGAGAGCTCTAAATGTAAAAGCCAAAGAAGAGGACAATGATTAGAGAGAGAACATCTTTCATAGAAGATGTCATGTCAATAGAAAGGTGTGCAGTTTGATTATTGATAGAGGCAATTGCACCAACTTAATTAGCACTCTACTTGTGGACAGGTTAGGTTATCTTGCACTAAATACTCTACCCCTTAGAAATTACATTTTATTGAATGAGTGGGAGGAAGGACTATCATGTAAGTCAAGGTACCTTTCTCCATAAGCAAGCATCAAGATGAGGTATGTTCTGATGTTGTTCCCATGCATGCAAGCCATATATGACTTGGGCGATCATGATAAAATGATAGATAGGTACATCATGACGGTTTCAAAGATCATTATTTTTTGCATTTAGATGGCCTGAAGCATATTCTTACACCTTTATCACCAAAAGAGGTATAAGCAAATCATATCAAAATCTAAAAATTATTTTGATAAATTTTCAGAAAAAGAAAAAGAATGGCCTCATTAAGAGAAAAATATTCTAAAAAAATAATAAAAATAGCCCATTGAGAGAAAAAAAAAAGCCAAAAAAAAATAAAAAAATTGGCAACTGAGTGAAAAAATGGCCCAAAAGAAAATTAGAGATGACCCACAGAGAGAGAGTGAGAGAAAAAAAGAAAATAATGTCTTTATATGAGGGACAGAGAAGTAAGGCAAACAAGTTGTGATAAAAGAAGTCTAATTGTACTTTGGTATAAAGAGGCTTGTTTAAATTTATCTGACTTCAACCCTTCTTTTCCCAATTCTATTTTCTCTCTTTTGCAAGTTTGATGATGTCTTTCCATAAGAGATATTGGATGGTCTTCCACCACTACGAGGAATCAAACATTAGATTGACTTTATCCATGGCATATCAATTACCAATCACCCAGCCTACCGAAGTAATCCCGAGAAGACGAAGGAACTTTAGCAGCAAATGGAGGAGTTGTTAGAGAAGGGACATGTCTGAGAAACCTGGAGTCTTAGTTCTTTTTTGGTGTTATTTTTATCAAAGAAGGATGGTTCCTCGAGGATGTGTTGATTGTAGAGCCATCAACAAAATAACAATAAAGTATAGACCTCCCATCCCTAAGTTAGATGATATATTAGATGAACTTAGTGGCTCAACTATATTTACCAAAATAGATTTTAAGAGTGGTTACCACCAAATTAGGATGAAACCTGGTGTTGAGCGGAAAACCGCATTCAAGACTATGGCCTATATGAATGATTAGTAATGTCTTTTGGTTTATCCAATGCCCCTAGTAACTTTATGAAGCTTATGGCCCATGTCTTATGATCATTATTTGATAAGTTTGTTAAAGTCTACTTCGATGAATACTGATCTATAGTAAGTCATTAAAAGATCACCTTCAATATATCTTGTATGTTCTTGAGGTCCTTAGAAAAAAATAGTTATATGCTAATGCCAAGAAGTATACCTTTTATAATAAGAGCTTGCGTCTTTATATTATTGCAGTGTTACTTGTGCTAAAGAAGGATGGTTCCTCAAGGATGTGTGTCAATTACAGAGCCATCAATAAACTAACGATAAGGTATAGACCTCCCATCCCTAGGTTAGATGATATGTTAGATGAACTTAGTTGCTCCACCATATTTACCAAAATAGATCTTAAGAGTGATTACCACCAAATTAGGATGAAACATGGTGATGAGTGGAAAACTGTATTTGACACTAAGTATGACCTATATGAATGGTTAGTAATACCTTTTGGTCTATCCAACACCCCTAGTACTTTTATGAGACTTATGAACCATGTCTTACAACCTTTCCTTTATAAGTTTGTTGTAATCTACTTCAATGATATACTGATAGTCATTAGAAGATCACCTTCAGTATATCTTGTTTGTTCTTAAGATCCTTAGGAAGGAATAGTTATATACCAATACTAAGAACTGTACATTTTCCAGTGAAAAACTTATATTCTTAAGGTTTGTGGTGAGTGCACAAGGCATTGATGTAGATGATGATAAAGTAAAAGTAATCAGAAAATTACCTACCCCTACATTAGCCAGTGAAATAAGAATTTTTTATGGGTTGACAAGCTTTTATTGTAGGTTTATTAGGGATTTCAGTTCTATTGCAACTCCTTTAAATCCATTGGTTAAAAAGAGTATAAAGTCTATATGGATTGAAAAATAAGATAATGTTT
>NW_019014520.1:228234-259890 GCF_000150535.2 Carica papaya
CCCAAGTGGAAATAGATCTCTCTTTTTATCCTTTTACTTGTGATGAGTTGATCCCACCACACAATGGCATACTCTCCAAACTCTAAGGCCGCAAGCTTTATCTTTTTCTCCTCCATATAATTGTGGCACTTAAAAATAAGCTCCACCTTGCGCTCCCATTCAAGATAAGCATTCAGATCATTCTTGCCTAGAAATGATGGGATTTTCATTTTGATGCTCCCAATGTTTTTATCAAGATCGTTTCGACCCGTACCATAATTTCGACCTTCATTGACCAAAGTAGCTTGGTAATCAAATTCTTCCTCCAGTTCCTCATCAAAAGGTGGTGTTGGAAGTCTTCTTGTCCCTGGATTAGTTTGGGAAGCTTCCCCTCTCATGGAATTTAACTCACGTTGTTGTTTCTCTAGTTTCTCATTCATGTTGCCAATAGCTAGTTGAATCCTCTCAAATTGTTGTTGCATTGCTTTGAGGATGAATTCTTGATCTTTTGATGTTCTTTCACTCCCTTGTGGCTCTATCTTCAAATCTGAAATTTTAATGACAAAAAAAATAGATTGCAACGTCACAAATCACTCCCTCACGTGTTTACTCTCATAGTATGGGCACTCGTGTTTCACTCAATTTTGGCTTTTGCCCTCTTTTGAGCTCACATTCTCTTGCTTTTTAACACTCAAGCAATGTTTTATAACTTTATACAAAATGGCCAATTCAAACAACAATTAATTATTACTATGTACTCAATTTTAATTAGAGATAACAAAGAATTCCTAAAGAAACAAGATACACGAATTCAACTCTAAAAGTAAAATAGAACAATCTAAATAATGAAGAGCACACACTTGATATAGAAATAAGTGTATGATGATTTTTATGTTAATTAGGCAACAACTAATCAATATTATTACCTCAAGATGTAATAAGAAGTAAATGAGCAGAAATATTAAATGAAAACTAAAGATTTAAAAAAAAATGGTGAATATGGAATTTAATGCACGAAACTTGTAATTCTCTAATAGAACCACAAATTATCACCCAAAATACTCAAATTAAGTAAAACAAACAGTTTTGGATGAAAACAAACTCAATTGAGGTGAGTTGTTTCCAAACAGCCCAAAAAATTACACAAACAATTTCAACCAAACTAACAGCCTTGAAACGAGTTTCTCTTTTAAATTTTAAATGTATTTGAATGTTATATGAGATAAATAAAAGGGAAATAACAGCAGCTGTATCAATTACACAAGGTAGAATATGTGGAAATGTGTTTTGCAAAATTAAGCAAATTAGGCTAATCTGATTTTTTTTTGTTTCTTTTTTTTGTAAGAAGTAATAAAAATAAAGACAACAAAATAAGGATAGACTAATTTACTTGGTGAACCAATGCTTTAATACCAAATGATGCGGAACCCCAAGACTCTTGCTTGAACCTTAAAACTCTTCAATCGGTTTAGAACGGAATTAAGATCGCAAGTAAAAAAAGGAATCAAATTTGTTCAATCACCCAAATAGTAGAAGTTAAAGAGAACTCAAGAAAGATAAATGATATCCCTTGAACCCAATCCAAATAAGTACCAAGAACAATTGAAATAGGAAATCAAAATTGAAATACAAGTAATAACAATTGTATTCCAAATCAACACCTTGTGCATAAAGTGAAAAGAAAGCCAAAACGCTATCAACTCAATTCTGAAATGTTTGATTACAACTCTTGATGTCCACAAAGAAGAGTTCCTTTAGTATTTATAGCCAAAGAAATCAATGATAAGTTACAATATAATAACTACAATTGTAACTCCCACAATAACTATGATAATTATGTGGTAATTACAATTGTTACTCCAACAATAACTAGCTAATTATAGACATGTAATTGTTATGTAACTCCTTGTAACTCCAATCTTCTTAACCAATACCACTAATTGTTTGTGGCACCATATAGTTTTGGGCTCATTCTTGTAATAACAATAAGATAAGACTTAAGCCCAAAATGAGTTATACTTAACTATATGGGCTTAATTAACTCAAACTAAAATAAAACAATCCAAAATACTTAAAACAACTCAACTAATTCAGCTCATACACAAGGCTTATTCATCCATTATCGATAAGACTCAAACAAGCCCAACCCAAATCACTTAAATCCAATTAAAGTTACGAATTTGGCCTGTTCAAAAAGTTCATATTTGAACTTTCCACAATTGGCCAGCCCATCATTCACATGTTTTTGAGTAAAAAACTTGGAGCAACTCTTTAAGCTTCTTTGCCTTTGATCTTGTTACTGATCCGCTGAAACTTTCCAGGTTTGGAACTGTATTTGTATTTACATCATTTGAAATTTACTCCAAGTCACCTTCTGATGCTCTTTGAGTATCTTGAGTGTTTTTAGCCTTGTTTGCATCACAACTTATCTAAATTTGTATGGCTAGAATTCTATGGTTCATGTTTAGGACTGCATATTAAAATAAAAAAGAAAAACAAAGCAAAGGTTTGGATGAATAGAACAAATTAGCTAGCATATGATGGAGGAGATGGAGCGTAAAACACACTCACTATCAAAAAATGTTTGGAGTAAAAATGTGAGATGGAGCATAAAATGCATTGACAATTAAAGAAATTATGAAAAATAGAGCACAAATAATAAACTAGTCCTTTAGTCACTTAAAATCGCTACCAACTGAGTAACCAGGTGCATTCATCACAAATATTTATCACCGTATCGAAATGTTAGAGACATTTCAAGCAAAAAGATTAGCTATAGATAGATTTTCTGTTTTTAGCATGAACCAAATGCATGAAATCCTTATTTCTGGACAGATTATGTGGTTGTTCTACTATGTATTTATGACATCTCAAATACTAATTAAAGCATAAGGGTGCCAGATACAGAAACATATACGAGTACATTTTAGATAATTGTATGTAACGGAATAAAATCTTACAATCCCTTACAAAATAATAATAGATTTCCAAATCTTACAATACTGAGGCGAAATAAAATTAAATACAAGCCTCTATAAAAGATGGACTTATCAAAGTATGGAACAAAATATGTACTCGCAATGGTTCACAGATCCACGGGATCTTTGAAAGGTTCAATAGGTAGGTCAACGATCGGTTCCTTACTATCGTCCTCATCTAAAGTGCCATGAAAATGGGTGAGTTTCACATTAAGGTAAGGAAAACAGTATTTAAATAACATCACTAAGATTTTAAAGGCAATTAAACTTGAAAAATGGTACCTTATTTACTCACCATCAAGAATCATGTTAGAGATCCATTTCAATAATTATGAAAATAGTTTACTATATTTAAAGAAAATTTCAAATCAATCATATAAAATCATGTCATAATGATATCAAATCCTATCAATCATATCGTGTCAATCATATCAATCATGTTGAAATTAAATAGAAAAAATCAAACAAATAATGTCATGCTTTTATCTTATTTTATTCTTCGCACGAGCTCATTCTGAGTTCCATCTACTAAGGACAATACGGATTCCCAACTACCCATGTGGAATGACCAATTCATTTCATATCATATCAGAAATTTGTGGCTTGCTAAACCATCAGCACATTTATGGCTTTCCAAACTATGACACGATTTATGACCACAACCGTGCCAACCACAGTGGTTCACATGTAAACTATAATCATGGTCGTACTTGCCAAAGGTGACCCCTACAATCATATTGCGTCACCACTTTCATCAGAGGGTACGCCATCATCCATAGAGAGTGATCCTCTCACGTCTTTTCATATCAGATAAGGGAGAAACAGAAACTCCTCAGAGATAAAAAGCTAATGAATCATGTCATCTATAAGCCATTTATGCCAATATCGATATCTATTTTCCATATTTATAGTACAATATCATGCTTCATTTCTTTATCATGTTATCACATATACTTTTTTTACATATAATATAAACATGTATTAACACATAACATTTGCTTAAGTGATATTAAATTACAACGAAATTGAGCATGCAACCAACCGATTAATATTACAATTAATTATTCTAGAAATACTCCTTAGAATGTAAAGATAAATACTAAATTCATTACTGAAACTTGAAGTTTTTCCCTACGTCTTTCCTCCTTCTATTCCTTCCTCTTTTCTCTCTAAAATCTCTTTAGTGGATGGAAGAATGAAGTTAGAGTGGTGAAGAAATGGTGAAAAGGGGTTCCTATTTATAGAAAATGATGACCGTAGGATTGGCACCAAGTGGCAAAATCTTGTGAGGAGAGAGGGAGGAAAAATGTGACTTGATGCAACGCGACAACTGACGACGCGATTGATGGATGGTCAACATGACGACAATGACACAACAACAGTGCAAAAACCAAAGGCATACTGTCCAATCAATGGCGGCATGCCCCCCCAAGGGGCAACACGCACTACCTAAGGGCAATGCATGTCGGTCTGCTGTGCACAGCCAGTACATCCCGCGTGAGCTAGCCAAGGGCCTGTGCGCACAGGCACGTGGGCAGACCACGCACCTCCTGCCCCATACGGATGGGGAAGGCTTTCCCACAGCCTTTTATGCGGGATTTTTTTGCCATTTTTCCCTCTCCATTTTTCTGAAAATTTTTAAATTAATAATGATAAAAACAAATACATAATTAGACAAAATAAATGTAAAAAAATTAAATTTGTCCGTAAAGTATATAATTAACTAATTAACCCATTTTCATTCAGAATTTAAAATAACATAAGATAAAATAGAATTTAAAGAGATTGCTTTAGGACCCGAATAATTAGAGGTTTTATACAACAATTAAGTGCAAAGGTTTTTGGAGTGTTACATTCCCCCCACTATTAGAAAATTTGGTCCTCCAAATTTGTCATAATAAATTAGGAAACATATCTTGCATTTCACTCTCCAGTTGCCACACTACCTCATCTGAAGTGTCATGTTGCCACTATATCTTCACCATCGAGATCCTTTTGTAGTGCAAAATTTTATAAGTCTAACCAAGGGTTTCCACAGGGAGCTCCTCGTAAGTCATGTCTGCGTGGACTTGTATCTCTTGGTGAGGAAAGATGTGAGAAGGGTCAAGGTGGTACCTTTTAAGCATGGAGACATGGAAAATATCATGCAGACCCGTAAACTCTGGAGGTGGAGCAAGGTGGTATGCAACGGGTTTGATACGTTCAATGATCATAAAACTCCCACATAACAAGGGCTTAGCTATCCTTCTTACCAAACCTCATTTTACCCTTTTAAGGGAAGATCTTGAGGAAAACATGGTCGCTAATAGTAAACTCCAGTGGTCTCCTATTATTATCAGTATAGCTCTTCTGGTGATTCTGAGTGGTGGCTAGGTTCTTCTGAATGATGGCGACTTTCTCAATAGTCTCCTGAATGTAGTTAGTCCCAGGTAACATTGGTTCCTGACTTTGTTCCAACAAGTGGGGGAGCGGCAGAGCCTACCATACAGGACTTCATACGAAGCCATGCCGATGCTGCAATGATAATTGTTATTATAAGCAAATTCACATAAGGGAAGATACTTATATCAATTGTCACCAAAATCGAGAACATAAGCGCACAACATATCCTCGAGCGTCTGGATGGTACGTTCAGACTAACCATCAGTCTAAGGATGATAGGCAGTACTGAAGTACAATCCCAAACTAAAGGCTTCCTAAAAACTGTCCCAGAAATGAGAGGTGAATCGAGATCTCTATCTGAAACAATAGAAGAGGGAACGATGTAGAGTTGAACAATCTCCTCAACGTAGAGACGAGTTAACTTGCTTGTGGAATCAGTTGTTTTGATAGGTAAAAAATGCGTAGTCTTGGTCAACCTATCAATAATGAACCATATTATATTACAAGTGGAACAAGTTTTGGAAAAACCGGTGACAAAGTCCATGGTCGCATACTCTCATTTCTGTTCTAGAATAGGGAGGCCTTATAACAAACCGCCGGGTCTCTAGTGTTTGGCCTTAATTCACTAGAAAGTAAGGCATCGGGAGACATAATCAACAATGTCTTTCTTCATTTCACACCACCAATATTGGCGCCTCAAGTCTCGGTACATTTTGGTACTATTGGGGTGAATAAACAACTTGGATACATGGGCAGCTTTAAAACTATCCATCCTGAATGCGGCATAGACCCAAATACGATCCTGGAATCGACACAAACCATCATCGGTAAGCCTAAAATCAGGAAATTTATTAGAAGTAAACTTACTCAGATTCTTAATTATCTCTAAATTGATGGATTGAGCTTCTCAAATCGTCATGAAAAGATTAGGTAAGGCCCGAATCTGGGTGAGGTAGGCACCATTGCCATAATGGTTAAGGCAGAGTGTTTGTATTGCATCAACTAGCTTCCAACTGGAGGCTATCATTCGGGCCAACAAAGCGGACTCATTCAGGCTCAAGGCATCAGCAACCACATTTTCTTTACCGGCGTGGTAGAGGATCTTGCAGTTGTAATCCTTCAACAGGTCCATCTAGTGTCTCTGCCTCATATTCATTTCTCTCTGTAAAAATATGTATTTCAAACTTTTATGGTTAGTATAAATTTTAAATGTTTGGCCATACAGATACTGGTGCCATATCTTCAGAGCAAAGACTATGTCAGCCAACTCCAGGTCGTTCGTGGGGTAGCTACACTCATGGGGTTTCAATTATCTGGATACGTAAGCGACTACCTAACAATGCTGCATCAAGACACATCTCAAACTTATGTGAGATGCATCGCAATAAACCTAAAATTGTCTAGTATTGTCAAGAAAGATCAACACTGGGGCAGAGGTGAGGCGATATTTCAACTCGGCAAAACTTTCTTCACATTCATAATTCCAAATAAAAGTTACATCCGTTCGGGTGAGGCAGGTCAACGGAATTACAATCTTGGAACCCATCAATGAACCGCTGATAGTAATGAGCTAGACCAAGGAAACTACGTACCTCAGCAACTTTTGTTGGCCAGTTCCAATTAATCACAGTTTTAACCTTGGATGGCGTCTCTACTACTAATATCTCATTTATAGATTCAGGCTTAGTATCTAATTTACAAGCAAAAGAAAAAGAAATAAAAGAGCGAGTAGCACCTGTATCAATCAGAGCTCGAGCAGTAATGTCATGGATAGAAAGCATACCCTCAATAATAGTAGTAGTGAGGGCACCGGGCTCATCAAGATGGAGCACACAACCCTAGGCTACTAGTCTGGCCATGTCCTTCGGCTGCTAGGGAAAGTCTTTAACAAAGTGTTGAGTGCTTCCACACTTATAGCAGGTGTTGTTTGAATGCCAATAGAGCTTATCACCATGAAAGCCTCCACAATGCTGACATGGTTGGATAAGTCGGGCAGGGTGTCCAGTAGGTGAAGTCAAAGTGTGACATCCCAAATACAAATTATGGCATAAGGGTGCTAGATACAGAAACAGATTACAATTGCATAATAGATAAATGTATGCAGTGGAACAAATAATTACAATCATTTATGAAATAATAATAGAGCTTCATACATAACTGAGGCAAAAACAAAATTAATTACAAGCTTATACAAAAAATGGATTCATCAGAGTGCGAGACAATCATGCACTCATAAAAGATTATGGATCCGTGGGATCCTCAAACACTTCAAGGGGCAGGTCAGTAATCGATTTCTCATCTAGAGGGGCATGGAAATGGGTGAGTTCCATATACTCAGTAAGAAAAATAATATTTAAATAACATCATAAGATTTCAAAGGTAATTAAAAGTACCATGATTACACCATTACTTACCATCAAAAGTCATGTCTGGGTTCATTATTAATTATGAAATCAATTTTATTTAATAAAGAAAATGTCAAGTCAAAGTCATATCATGTAAATCAGACCAATCATGGTGAAAATAAAGAAAATCAAATAAATCATGATATGCACTATTTTGCATTTTTATTCTTCATGCGAAGTCATTCTGACAAAACTACTGAGGGAAATATGGATTCCCGATTACCCATGTAGAATGACCAATTCATTTTATTTATATCAGCAATTTGTGGCTTGCCAAACCAAGACATGATCTATGACCACAATCATGCCAACAATAGTGGTCCTATATGTTAATTATGCCTACGGTCATACTTCACCAACGGTGACCTTTACAATCATATCGCGCCATCATTCTCATTAGAGGGTATGTCATCATCCATACGGAACGATCCTCTCACGTCTTTTCATACTAGAAGGGGGAGAAACAAAAATCCCTCAGAGATCAAAAGCCTAACGAAATACTTAATAAATTATGCATGCCAATAGTAATACATACTTTTCATGTCTATGCATCATTTCATGCTCATTCATTTTTCCACCGTCTAATGCATCACATATCAATATTTATCTCAAACATTAAATTATTTAAATTATACATGCAAATAATCAATTTTTATATATTCCTAAAACATGCATTAACAATCAATTTTAATCTAGAGATGTCCTTATCATGTTTAAAAGTAAATATTAAATTCGTTACCGAAACCTTGATATTTCCTACGCCTTTTTCTTCTTTTCCTCCTCTCCTCTCTCTAGATCACTCCCTCTTCTCTCTCTAAAGCACTTTGATGGATGGAAGAATGAAATGGAAGTGATGAGGGAATGGTGAAGTGATGATCCCTATTTATAGAAAATAGGGACTATTAGATTTGCGCCAAGCAGTGAAATCTGGTGAATAAAAAGAAAGACAATGTGAAAATATGATATGTGACGGCCGTTAGATGTGACCGACGAATGGACCATGCAATGTGATGGTGGCACAAAAACCAGAGGCACGCAACACAAACGACAGTGACACGTCGCCTAAGTGACGGTGGCATGCTGCCCAACAATAGTGCATGATTCCCAAGGGGGTGGCACGCACTGCTTGAGGCAGCACAGGTTGCCCCAACCTACCATGCACCGCAAGCTTAGCCTACCGCACGCACAGGCATACGGCATGCTGGCCTACCATGTGTAATGGTCTTCCCCGCATCATTCCTATAAAAGAAAGGAAGACAGGAGTTGGAGGCTTAATCTTTGAAAATAGGACATTTATCTTCCCTAGGTACTCTAAAAAGTTTATCTATCCTAGGCCTCAGTTCAAGGGATTTGTTCTGTGATAACCTGGCTCTGGTACCACCTGTGACATCCAAGGCGTCAATTAAGGCAAATGGGTATCAGAGACAGATTCAGAATAATGAATGGATGATAATATTTATGCAGCGGATCAAATGTTAACAAATCCCTTACAAATATATATAGTGTTCTAAATACATACATCACTGAAGCCAGAAGTGGCTACAAAATACAAACATAAGGGCCTTGCAGTTCCTCATTTTCTTCCTCATCCGGGTGAGAATGGAAAGAGTGAGTTCTATATGCTCAATAAGGAAAACAGTATAAAATTAACATTGTATGATTTCAAAAGTTTATTATTTTATCTCACCGTTTGGTTTTCTTGTTTACCTAACTCATCATTAAAAAAGAAAATTATTTATTTGAATATCAAAATAGAACATTAGCACAAAAAATTAAATATACAAATAATGGGGCATGCACGTCCCATTTGCATAGGGCATGAGGCACACACTGCACATAATAGGCCTCAGCCTGGGTGCAATGCAAGCTTGGGGTGCACCTTTAGTCTTTATGCTACCGTCGTCTCGTCAGTCATGTCTGTCAATTTTCACATCGTATTAGTCACTTTTCCCTCTCCCTCTCTCCTGACATATTTATGCCACTTGGCAGAAATCAACCAGTCCCTTTTTCCTATAAATAGGGATCTTCTCCACCACTCCGTCACGTCATCTTCATTCTTCCATTCACCAAAGAAAATTTTAAAGAGAGAAATAGAGGATAGAAAGAAGAAGACTTTCCTCAAGCTTTCAGTAATGAATTTGGTATTAACTTTATACTTTATAAGGATAATTTCTAGATTAATAAAAGAATATTGCATGAATGTGACATGGCTTGTTACATGTTTAATTATTGTTATGTTTTAAATATGTTTACATAAATGTTCCATGATATTGGATGATTTGCATCATTTTAACAAGTAAATAAATTAATATACTAAATATGATGGCATGATAAGAGATGATAAAGCATGATGTCATTTGACTAACATGTGGAAGGATTATGGATATTTGCATGCATGATATTTAAATTAATATGATCCGTTAGACTTTTTTATCTCTGAGGAGTTCTATTTCTCCCCCATCTAGTCTTAAAAGACATAAGAGTATTGCTCCATATGGATGACAGCATACCCTCTGACGAGAGTGATGATGCGATATGATTGTAGGGGCTAGCTTTGGCAATGTATGGTCGTGACTATATTTTACATGCAGGACCACTGTATTTGGCACAATCATAGTCATAGAACATGTCATTGTCTAGTAAGCCGTAAATGTGCTAAAAATGATATGAAATAAATTGGTCATTCTATAGTGGTAGTCAAGAATCCATATTGCCCTCAGTAGATAGAGGTCGGAACGGCTTCGCATGAAAAATTAGTAAAAGATGCAATGAAAGTATGATATGATATGATTTATTTGATTTTCTCTATTTACATGATGTGATCATATGTTTGATACAATTGATTTAATGTTGATATTTTTCTAAATAAAATAAAATGTTTTTTTAGTATTAAATGGTCCCACGTGCACGTTCCCTGATGGTAAGCATATAAGGTATTATTTCTAAGTTAATTACTTTTAGATCTTAGTAATGTCATTTAAATACTATTTTTCTTATTGAGTATATTAGAATTCACCTCTTTTCATGACCCCCCTTTAGATGAGGATGATAGTGAAGAACAGTCACCTGTCCATTGAAGTCGTTGAGGATCCCATGGATCCATGAACCATTACGAGTGCATATATTGTTTCACACTCTAATGAGTCCAACTTTTAAAAAGCTTGTATTTATTTTTATTTTTTCTTAGTATTATAAGATTTGGAACTCAAACTTATTTTGTAAGTGATTTGTAATATATTTTATTCTACTGCATGTAATTATTTTAAATGCACTATTATTTCTTTCTGTATTTGGCACCCTTATGCTTTAATTAGTATTTGGGATGTCACATAATCTGACGGTCAATGACTCTCCTTCATTTCCTGCTTAAGAGGCTTTTTTCTTTCTCTATCTTCACTCATTTGAAGAGAGGAAAACAAAACAGCAAACTGGAGTGCTAAACCAAGAGAATAAACCTGAGCAAGATTCTGAGAGAAGACCAAGAGCGGATCGTTACATGAAAAACTTGTGATCGGTGCTACTTGTGTGAATTGTACCGTAACTCGTGCATCTCTTTTCTTCCATCAGGTAAACACCCTTCCCTTTGGCCATTTTTTCTTGTTTTTTTTTCCTTTCGTAACTTCCCTTCCTCCTATATAGCAATGTACTCAATTTTTTAAAAAATATAGGTTGACACCGTAATCGCTTCTCTTTCGCATTTAAGAAGCCTTTTTTCTTCTATTTAAAACACCATGCATAGTTGACCCTAAGGTAATGATAGGAGTATTGTCTTTCTTGATACACGGTGAAGTGTGTGTGTTCATCACGATTTAATAAGATGAATGGTTAAGTGAATTTACGAGTTTTATTGATTTAGGAAAGAAAATAATCAAGTGAGGCACCAAGGTGCTAGAAGGGACTGCATCGCACAGTTGTGGGCAATTGATGCATGTGGGTTGTTATCTAGGCACGACCAAGTGCTCAAAGAGAGCCCCTTAGCACATTATGTGCGCTCAAAAAGCTGCATACATGCCCCCGGGCTCTACCAAGCACACATGCGAGTCGATTATGAGTTAGGAACAAATCTTTATGACTAATGGCTGGTGAAGGTTGGGTAATTTAGATCACTGAATTTGTTAATAGTAGTATTTGTGTTTTAGAAATTTTAGTTTTAGGGAGGTCGGTTTATGGTATCATAATAATTGATCTTCTAGGAATTGTATCTAAGATTGTATTCTTTCTTTTATCATTACATATATATACACAACTTTTTTCCAAGCATGGTTGAACAAATCTTGAATATATTGTTTTAACACTTGCGAAAAACTTTAAGGTCTTTCCTGAATGAGAAAAGAAGGATGCTTCCAAAGTGGGCCAGTTCTTTTCTGTCTCTAGAAAGAGGATGGATTTATTAGGAATTTGTGTAAACTCATTATCATAATATACTACCAACCTCGAATATAATGGTTATTTACGTCCCACACATACCATCACAACTCCTCGCTTTCTCTTGGAGGTCTAATCTCGTGCTTATATTCTCTTATGATTCATAAGTTCTCCTAGGTTAGTTACTTCTCTTCTAAATACTCCCAAACCAAGGTTCATTCACCAAGAACTTGTATTCCAATCTCATAGATTTAAAACTTAAGTGGTTGACTGTAACATGTTCGAAAACTCTCTATTTCACTTTACATAATTCTTCCGTAAAGGTATTATATTACCCTCAAAACCTATCAAAGTTTGGGTGACTCCCAAAATTCCAACCATTGATTGAGTTCCTCTAGGGTATCTAATTACAAAATTCCTTTTTATCGAGATTTATTAGGATCCTTTGGTAATAGAGTCCATCGAAGGTCTTGCTAAGATTGGCTACACTCGGCAATTACTTCCATCTCCTCAATGTTGAGTACTATGAACCCACAATAAATTATCACTCCTAGAGGGCAAACTAGGATAACTGACAAACCTAGCTACATACTGGTTAACCGTCATATTTCCTTAGCATAGGTCCTAAAATTCCTCTTCCTTTTCTCCCGAACATAAACTGGGAAGAAGTTCTCTAGAAAGGCATCCATAAAAATATCCCAGGTGGTAGGAGTGGGCAAGACATCTTTCTTAAGCCGCCATCAATGCTCAACTTCACCTATAAACATGAAAGCAGCAAAAAGGATCTTTTGTTCCTCAATTAGGCCCAGGATAGAAAAAAACTTTTTTATTTGAAGAATCCAAGTTTCTACTGCCAAAGGATTGGGTCCATCATCAAGGAAGGAGGGTTCAGTCTCCTAAACTCAGAGATGTTTTGTGAAATGGTTCTGTCTACAATGGTCAAACACTGGATGACTCGGAGTAGCTCAGTAAACTCAGCCCTAGTCAGAGCATCCTGAGCCTTAGGGCATTCTATGGATGGTCCCTTTCGAGTCATAATTCTTTCAAAAGGGAGACAACAAGCTTGATGACTAGAAAAAAAAAAGTCATTTCTAATTCTAAGAATTTTGAAGGTTTTCTCTAAGTCTAAACTATAGATCTTGGTATAAGGGATATTTCTATAGTTAGGCTTTGAAACCATTTTGTAACATCCCATATACCTAATTGGTAGAAGGGAGCCAACTACCAAGTAGTTATGAGTGCTAAAAACAAGTTTAACATTGAAGTGAAAATTTAGAAATCCCTTACAAGCAAACTAAGTTTTAAAACTTACATCAGAGACCATAAATTGACAATCCTAAGTATTAAATACAAAAAGTAAAGTCTTTTCAGGATATTATATCAGAGTGCAAAATAAACTATTACACTCGAATTATGTATTAAGGAATTACCAAAGATTCGTGAATGGCTCTAATAAAACTTCAATAAAAAACTCGGGGAACAAATCATCAACTTCCACATCATTTGGGGACACGGATTAGGGGTGAATTCTATATAAACTCGATAAGGGACACAATATTTAAACCAAACAGCTAAGGTTTAAAAGTAAATAACCTGAACAATATTTTCATATAAACCTCTTATCTTGGAGGGCCACCGCAGGATGAATACGTTCATATATTTAGAAAACGTTTGTATTTCTTTAGGAAAATTTAGTGAACTAGTTGTATGACCAAGCAAAGAGTAGATTTTATCAAGATCATCAGTAGGCATATTGTGTCACATAAGGCATATCCAAGCATGTCAAATATTCAATAGATATTAAATAAGTGGCATACCTAATAACCTCAGGATAAGTAGAAGGACCATCATATAAAAACATCTATAGTCTCATACTGTATTCTTATTCATACATGTGCTTTATTAAGTCATTTATCGACCTCCGCGCAAAGCCATTACAACATATATCCACTGAAAGCAAAGGAGATCCCCAGCTATCACTGTGATTCATTAAGCCCTTTCCGAGCCAGTTCTATTTTTCCATCTAAACTATCCGTACATCACCACTATGGCCCTATATATCCTAATGCAAATCTACTCTCAATAGAGAGAATGCCAATAATCATCAGGAGCAATTCATCAACATTTATTCAAAGGAAGGAGAAATAGAAACCCCTCAAAGATAGCAGTTGAATGGATTTTTTCATTCTTTTCACTTGTTTATTCTATGTTCACAACAAATTCCTCATCCTTTTATCTGCATTTTTCATGTTCAACACAATCATTTTCATATTTCAAATCCAAGGAGATTCAACAACATATCCAGCCTGAAGGCCTATTTCACATATCCAGCTCAAAGGCCCATGTTTACCCAGTCTTGACCTTCAGGTCATCCTCTTGGGTCAAGGCCCACTAGAATAACCCTGTTTGCCATCACCAAGGTATGACAAAGGGCCAAACCCGCATGCATTTACCAGTCGTCTTGTTTTTCATACATGATGCTCAATATCTCCATAATAAGCTTATTATCCATTACCTAAAGGATGCATGCATCAAATCATCATGCTCAATAACATGATGTCACTTATCTAATTAAACAACATCAATCTTTATAGAACTTTATACATTATAGTCATTTCATCATATGGTACAACCATCATGCATCATATCTCACACATTCATATCCAAATAATTATTCACTAAAACAGTGTAGAAATCCATTCATGAATCATCAGTATCACAATCCAGTTCAACTAAAAAGTGCACTTAGAAATATAAGAAAAAATACTAAAGAGACCCTTACCGAAACCAAAGTCAAATTAGTCTTTAGCAAGGGAAAGGAAGGGCTTGTCATACTCCTCAGACAACTCCTCAAACTTCTACTTTCTTTTCTTCTTTCTTGCTTCTTTCTCTCACTAAATATTTTCTCTCTCTCTCAAAAATTTGTAAAATGGAAGAATGGGAAAAATGGTGGAAAAGTGAAGGAAGAAAGCTTTTTAAATAGTTAAGGAGGGGCCATGGATGAGCAACACGTGGCACTAATTCGAACAGGAAAAGTGGTAGGTGGTTGAAAAATGGGTGGCCGACGGTGGGACCTACGCAGCATGGGGGCATGGCTACGAGAACGACGTGACCGCCGACTATCATGTTCGCAGATTTTAGGGGATCTTCTTGTGACATCAGAAATGCTAATTACACATAAGAGTGCCAGATACAGAAACAGATTACGAGTGCATGATAAATAATTATATGCAGCGGAGTAAATTATTACAAATTCCTTACCAAAATATATAATTTTTAATTGCACATATATATATAACTAAGGCCAGAAATGGAAAAAAAATACAAAATTTTTTCACTATGTGAATGGAGTCATCAGAGTGTGGGACAAGTCATGCACTCAAGGTTTATGGATCAACGAGATCCTCATAGACTTCGACAAGGCGATCGGTTCCTCACTATCTTGTTCATTTGGGGGGGCGTAAAAAGAGTGAGTTCCATATACTCAGTAAGAAAAATAGTATTTAAATAATATCATAAGATTTTAAAAGTGAATTATTATGTCATCAATACTTACGATCAAGGGTCACGTCAAGATCCTTTTCTTAATTTATGAAAACATTTTATTACTTTATAAAAACATCATATCCATCATGTCATAGTCATAAAAATCAAATCAATCATGTTGATAATAGAAAAAATCAAATAAATCATGAGATGCTCAAATTTTTATTTCATGCTTCACGAAGTCATTCTAACTTCCATCTACTGAGCGCAAATACGAATTTTTAACTACTCATGTGGAAAGACCAGATCAGATATATAATGGCAATTCGCCAATAGCACATTTCTGGCTTGCCAAACCATGATATGATCTATGACCACGACCATACCAACCATAATGGCCCTATCAGATAGTTTATAGCTCTGGCAGTACTTAACCAAAGGTGATCCCTAATAGATAATTTGCGCCACCACTCTCGTTAGAGGGTACATTATCATCCATAGGAGTGGTCCTCCTACATCTTTCCAGACCAGATGAGGAAGGGGGAAAACAGAAGTCCCTCAGAGATAAAAAAACCTAATAAAACACTTGATAATACATGTCAATACAAATTCATATTTTCATACCATTTTGATGCAAATAATGCTAAAAATACTCAAGATACTCAAAGAGAATCAGAAGGTGATTTGGAGAAAATTTCAAATGATGTGAACACAAATACAGTTCCAAACCTGGAAAGTTTCAGCGGACCAGTAACAAGATCAAAAGCAAAGAAGCTTAAAGAGTTGCTCAAAGTTTTTACTCGAAAACATGTGGATGATAGGCTGGCCAATTGTGGAAAGTTCAAATATGAGCTTTTTGAACATATCAAATTCATAACTTTAATTAGATTTAAGTGATTTGGGATAATTTGGGCTTGTTTGAGTCTTATTGATAATGGATGAATAAGCCTTGTGTATGGGTTGGATTAGTTGAGTTGTTTTAAGTATTTTGGATTGTTTTATTTTAGTTTGAGTTAATTAAGCCCATATAGTTAAATATAACTCATTTTGGGTTTAAGTCTTGTCTTAGTGTTATTACTAGAATGAGTCCACTACTATATGGTGCCACAAATAATTAGTGGTGCTGGTTAAGAAGATTGGAGTTACAAGGAGTTACATAACAATTACATGCCTATGATTACCCTAGTTATTGTTTGAGTTACAATTGTAATTACCACATAATTAACCTAGTTATTGTATTGTAACTTATCATTGATTTCTTTGGCTATAAATACCAAAGGAACTCTTCTTTATGGACATCAAGAGTTGTAATCAAACATTTCATAATTGAGTTGAGAGTGTTTTGGCTTTCTTTTCACTTTATGCACAAGGTGTTGATTTGGAATATAATTGTTATCATTTGTATTTCAATTTTGATTTCCTATTTCAATTATTCTTGGTGCTTGTTTGGATTGAGTTCAAGGGATATCATTTATCTTTCTTGGGTTCTCCTTAACTTCTACTATTTGGGTGATTGAACAAATTTGATTCCTTTTTTACTTGTGATCTAAATTCTGTTCTAAACTGATTGAAGAGTTCTAAGGTTCAAGCAAGGTTCTTGGGATTCCGCATAATTTCATACTTAATCTCCTTTTTCGCATTTCAGAAATCGATCACAAAAATTATATCATTTAAAATTACATGCAAATAATCAAATGCATATAGGATCGTATAACATGCTTTATCACGACATTTAACATAATCATACAAATCATAATTTTAAGCTTCATAAATTTTAACTCTAGAAATACTCCTCAAGATGTTTAAAAGTAAATACTAAATTTCTTACCAAAACCTTCATGTTTTCTACACCTTTCTTCTTCTTATCCTCTCCTTCTTTCTCTAGATCACTCCCTCTCTCTCTAAGCTCTTGGAGGATGGAAGAATGAAATGGAAGTTATGAGGAAATAGGAAGGAAGGGGTCCGTATCTATAGAAAATGGGAAACATTAGATTTGCACCAAGTGACAAAATCTGGTGAGTAGCAAAAAAGTTAATGGGAAAGGAGTAATGTGATGCGACACGATCGTAGTACAAAAAATAGAGGCACGTCTCCCAACCAACAACAACACACCGCCAATCGGTGGCACACACTGCCCAAGATAGTGCACGGTGCCCAAGGGGGAACGACACACTGCCCAAGGCATTTACGCCATGATGGAATGGTCGGTTAGCAACTAGGGTTGATCAACAGCCAAGGGCCATTGCATGTGATATAATGGATCACATTTGCCCCCTTTTGGCTATTAATGCCAAATTTCACTCTTCTCTCTTCCATTTTCTTCATTTTTCTTCTTCTTCTTCACTTGGTTGAGAGAAAGAGAGAGAGAGAGAGTGCATCAACAAGTGACCCAAGAGCTTTTCTCCCCCAAGTGGTGAGCTTCCCACTTTTTCTTCTTGCTTTCCCTTCTTTACTTAGTTTACCAAGAGTTCACTCTTGAGCGTTTTTTTCCTTTAAATTACAAAACTTCTTTTATAAATCCATGGGTGCTGAGCAACCTTCCTTCTCATTCAAATAATAAGCTAACCTCATTTTTTTGCGAACTTGAAAGCTTAAAAGTTTGGTAAGGGTTTTGCTATTATCATGTATCCTTCTAATGTGTTTTTTAGATTTTGAAATGTTAGAAATAATGAATTCATATGTTTGTTTTTATTTGGTTTCATGCATGCATGTGTGCAATTTAGTAACCGTATTCTATTGAAAATTTGATCGATTCAAGGTGATTATTTTCTACTTATATTACCTATATGATTGTGCATGTGTAAAAAGGTACGTGAAGTTTCAAAATGAAATGATTTGAGAGGTAAAAAAGAAGCTCATAAATTAGTTTGGGGCACCAAGGTGCCGAGAAGGAGTCATGCAATGCGTCTATGTCTTAACCATGCACAATGGACACGATCCCCAGCTACTACAATTGCACAGTAGCAGTGCACTAGAGCACAGGCCCCACCAAGTGTGCCAACATACCGTTGCTACTTGCTATATGTGTGCGCGTATTGGTGCCCATGCCCAATGCTCCCATGCGCGCAGCTTGCTAGGCTACACATGCTGAGAAGCCTGCATGCACGAGGGGAATGGTTTGCATGCCGAGACCCCCACCAAGTCCAGTTCATTCTAATGAGCCCTTAGTTGGCTAAGTTAGTTAATGAGTATTAATCGGGTCTATTCATCTATTGGGCCTCATTTGGGCCTGAAGTTGCTAATTAGGTCAAGATGATTTAGATGAGGGAATTTTATTAAATTGGAAAAGTTATAAGTTTAAGGACCGGTTTGATGGACCCAATGTGTTGAAGTTAAATTTTGTTAAACTGTGATTGAGATTTTGATTGTTAAGAACAACGAATAAAGACTAAATTTGTTTGACCGTTATTACTGAGGGGTAACTGAATATGAGTGAAATCGACCGTTGGTGAAGCACTCCCTATGAATGGAGTAACCTTTCCCTCTAACAAGAGTGGATCACGATTAATTATAGGGGCCATAGTGATAAAGAATGGTCGTAGTCATAGTTTCCAACTATTTTACTGTATATCGAACTGAACTATTTCTCATTCACATTAGTAGTCAGGGATCCCTTTTGCCATATGATGCTATGAGTTAAAATAACTACGCGTGAAGATCTGTAAAACACTGAAACTAAAATGAGAAGTTTGAACTGGATTAGCAAGGACTATTGTTGTGACCCCATGTTAGATAAGTTCCTGTGTGTCAAATATGTTTTTCACTATTTCATCTTGTTATGCCATGTTTAGATGGATGTATCAAATATGTTTCCCTATGTTCTACCTAATTGCTTATGTTTTGAGTCGGGTATTTCAAAACTAATTTTAGTAAATTAAAAGCACCATATTTTCAATAGTATTTTAAATGAAAAATAATATGACAAAATCTGTAATGCTCTCTAACGGTAAGTCCCATGGATTGTAAAGGTAATAGCATTTTTTTCTAAAATAAAATAACCTTTGAAATATTAGTAGTGCAGTTTAAATATTGTTTGTTTTATTGAGTTTTATGGAACTCACCCCAATCCATTTCCCCCAAACGATGTGGAAAGTGAAGAATCACTCGTCGAGCTATGCCTTGAATCTTGTTTGGATCCATTTGTAGACCTGTAGTGGACATTTGAGTACATGTGAATGATTGTACTTTGATGAACAATTAAATTATAATGATAAAAGTGGTTAGAACAACATTTATATATATTTGCATTTGCCAGTGTCTTGGCCTCAGTTGTATTAGAACATCAATTTTTTTAAAGGATGACTTTTATTCTGTTATATATTTCTATTATGCACTCATATATGTTCTACTGTCAGGTGCTGTTACCCCACCAGGTATCGGGATGTCACATGTTTTCTCTTCAATTGATCAAAAAATCTATAACCACTAGCTTGTCTGAAACGAGCTGAAATAAGCTCTTTAACTAACTATGCATTCTCAAGAACCTCTGGATAAGTACTTGGCCTAAACATGGCCACTCGATCATAGATATCTGCTCTCAAGCCCTTGAGAAAATGTCTAGCCCTCTTGTCCTCAGTACAGACCAACTCAGGTGCAAACCTAGACAGTTGAACAAACTTAGCAGCATAGTTACTTACAGAAAGACTGCCTTGTCAAAGGTCCTGGAACTCTTCCTCTTTCTAACCTAGACTGGGAAAAAGTTATGTAGAAGGCATACATAAATCTATTATAAGTAATAAGAACTGACAAAGTCTCCTTCTTCAATCTTTGCCAGTTCTCTGCCTCATCGGTGAACATGAAAGCAACTAGAGGAACCTTCTTCTCATCATCGATCTCTAGTATAGTGAAAATTTTCTCTGTCTGCATTATCCAACACATAGCGATCATCGGATCAAGACCACCCTAAAGGAAGGAGGGCTAAACTTATGAAATTAAGATATGTTGTTGGCGGTTTACCTCTTATGCATAACTTGATCTTCTCCAAGTCGAGGGTAACACCCCAAAAATTTTTGCGCTTAATTTGTAATTGTGAACCCTATTTATTTGAGCCTTAAAATCTTTAGATATTTCATAATTTTATGCTAAATATCATATTTTGTATTTTAAATTCATATTTTTAATTTATTTAAATATTCTTAAATTTTTTTATTTTTATATTTTAAAAATAATATTTTCATAAAAAAAGATGGAGAAAATGCAGAAATCCCACTGGAAAACCCCTCGAGAAGGGTTCTGCCCGCACTAACATCGCACGTCGCCCGTGTAGCCAACATAGGATGTCCTCACTGTGCACACATCCTATCCCCGCGAGGCACGAAGCCCGGTCTATTTGCCCGGTGTGTGCACTATCCGTGCAGTAGGCCTGCGTGCAGCACCCACGCGGATGGGTGTGCACGTTCTGTGCCTAGTCACGCGCGCACGCATGCGCACAACGCATGGTGCCCATGCAGATGAACCTCTATCGGAGTATTTCTACTGGGTTTTCTCCTTTTAAAATTGTGTATGGTTTTAATCCCTTACTCCACTTGATTTGTTGCCTATTCCTATAAGTGACATTTCTAATTTGGATGGACATAAGAAAGCAAAAATGGTTAAAGGAATTCATGAAAAAGCAAGGCAGAACATTGAAAAGAAAAATGAACAAGTAGCATCCCATGTCAATAAATGAAGGCGCAAGATTTCATTTCAAGCCGGAGATTGGGTGTGGGTTCATTTGCGCAAGGAACGATTTCCATCAAAACGGAAATCTAAGTTGGATGCTCATGGGGATGGTCCATTTCAAATCATAGCCAAAATCAATGAAAATGCCTACAAAGTGGACCTACCAGGTGAGTATAGTGTTTTGGCTACATTTAACATATCTGATTTATCCCATTTTGAAATTGATGCAGGAATTGATTCGAGGACGAATCTTTTTGAGGGGAGGGGGAATGATGCAAACAAGGCTAAAAACACTCAAGATACTCAAAGAGCATCAGAAGGTGACTTAGAGCAAATTTCAAATGATGTAAACACAAATACAGTTCCAAACCTGGAAAGTTTCAGCGGACTAGTAACAAGATCAAAGGTAAAGAAGCTTAAAGAGTTGCTCCAAGTTTTTACTCAAAAACATGTGGATGATGGGCTGGCCAATTGTGGAAAGTTCAAATATGAGCTTTTTGAACAGCTCAAATTCGTAACTTTAATTGGATTTAAGTGATTTTGGATAATTTGGGCTTGTTTGAGTCTTATTGATAATGGATGAATAAGCCTTGTGTATAGGCTGGATTAGTTGAGTTGTTTTAAGTATTTTGGATTGTTTTATTTTAATTTGAGTTAATTAAGCCTATATAGTTAAGTATAACTCATTTTGGGCTTAAGTCTTGTCTTAGTGTTATTACAAGAATGAGCCCATAACTATATGGTGCCACAAACAATTAGTGGTGTTGGTTAAGAAGATTGGAGTTACATAACAATTACATGTCTATAATTGGCCTAGTTATTGTTGGAGTTATAATTGTAATTACCACATAATTAACCTAGTTATTGTGGGAGTTACAATTGTAGTTATTGTATTGTAACTTATCATTGATTTTTTTGGCTATAAATACCAAAGGAACTCTTCTTTGTGGACATCAAGAGTTGTAATCAAACATTTCAGAATTGAGTTGAGAGTGTTTTGGCTTTCTTTTCACTTTATGCACGAGGTGTTGATTTGGAATACAATTGTTATCTATTGTTCTTGGTGCTTGTTTGGATTGGGTTCAAGAGATATCATTTATCTTTCTTGGGTTCTCATTAACTTCTATCATTTGGGTGATTGAATAAATTTGATTCCTTTTTTACTTGTGATCTAAATTCTGTTCTAAACTGATTGAAGAGGTCTAAGGTTCAAGCAAGGGTCTTGGGGTTCCGCATCATTTGGTATCAGAGCATTGGTTCACCAAGTAAATTAGTCTATCCTTATTTTGTTGTCTTTATTTTCATTATTTCTTACAAACAAAAGAGACAAAATTTGCATTAAGCAAAAAAAAAAAATCAGATTAGACTAATTTGCTTAATTGTGCAAAACACATTTCCACATATTCTACCTTGTGTAATTGACACAGCTGCTGTTATTTTCCTTTTATTTATCTCATATAACATTCAAATACATTTAAAATTTAAAAGAGAAACTCGTTTCAAGGCTGTTTGTTTGGTTGAGATTGTTTGTGTAATTTTTGGGGCTGTTTGGAAACAACTCACCTCAATTGAGTTTGTTTTCATCCAAAACTATTTGTTTCACTTAATTTGAGTATTTTGGTAATAATTTGTGGTTCTATTAGAGAATTAGAAGTTTCGTGCATTAAATTCCATATTCACCATTTTTTTTCTTGCATCTTTAGTTTTCATTTAATATTTATGCCCATTTGCTTCTTATTACATCTTGAGGTAATAATATTGATTCGTTGTTACCTAATTAACATAAAAATCATCATGCACTTATTTCTATATCAAGTGTGTGCTCTTCATTGTTTAGATTGTTCTAGTTTGCTTTTAGAGTTGAATTCGTGTATCTGGTTCTTTAGGAATTCTTTGTTATCTCTAATTAAAATTGAGTACATAGTGATAATTAGTTGTTGTTTGAATTGGCCATTTTGTATAAAGTTATAAAAGATTGCTTGAGTGTTAAAAAGCAAGAGAGTGTGAGCTCAAAAGAGGGTAAAAGCCAAAATTGAGTGAAACACGAGTGCCCATACTACGAGAGTAAACACTTGAAGGAGTGATTTGTGAGGTTGCAATTTATTTTGTTTGTCATTAAAATTTCAGATTTGAAGATGGAGCCAAAAGGGAGTGCAAGAACATTAAAAGATCAAGAATTCATCCTCAAAGCAATGCAACAACAATTTGAGAGGATTCAACTAGCTATTGGCAACGTGAATGAGAATCTAGAGAAACAACAACGTGAGTTAAATTCCATGAGAGGAGAAGCTTATCAAACCAATCCAGGGGCAAGAAGACTTCCAACACCACCTTTTAATGACCAAGCTACTTTGGTCAATGAAGGTCGAAATTATGGTAGTGGTCGAAACGATCTTGATAAAAACATTGGGAGCATCAAAATGAAAATCCCATCGTTTTAGGCAAGAATGATCCGAATGCTTATCTTGAATGGGAGCGTAAGGTGGAGCTTATTTTTGAGTGCCACAATTATTCGGAGGAGAAAAGATAAAGCTTGCGGTCGTGGAGTTTGGAGAGTATGCCATTGTGTGGTGGGATCAACTCATCACAAGTAAAAAGAGAAATGGAGAGAGATCTATTTCCACTTGGGCCGAAATGAAGGCTATCATGAGAAGGTACTTTGTTCCTATTCACTACTATAGGGACTTACATCAAAAATTGCAAGGCCTTATACAAAGGAACAAAAGTGTAGAAGACTACTGCAAAGAGATGGAGATAGCCATAATAAGGGCTAATATTGAAGAGGATAGGGAAGCTACTATGGCAAGGTTCTTAAATGGCTTAACAAAGACATAACCAACATTGTAGAGCTTCAACATTATGTGGAGATTGATGATATGGTGCACATGGCTATAAAGATTGAAAGACAATTAAAGAGAAAGGGGAACACAAGGCAAGCCAACACTTACTCGGCCCAAAATTCCAATTGGAGACCGAATTGGAGGGGAGATAACAAGGCTGTCCAATTCAAAAGAGATGACAAAACTAAGCCAAAAGATGCTAATGATAATAAACACAAAGGTATTTCTAACTCCCAAACTCCTAGGAATAGAGATATCAAGTGTTTCAGATGCTTGAGTTTTGGTCATATTGCATCTCAATGCCCAAATAAAAGGGTAATGGTGATGCGTGGTGATGGTGTTGAAACGGATGATGAGAATGATGTGGAGGATTGCAGTGATGGGAAAATGCCTATGGAAGGTAGATTGTTGGTTTCTAGACGTGCTTTGAATATGCAAGTAAGGAATGATGATGAGGGGGTTAAGTTTCAAAGAGAGAACAATTTTTATTCTAGATGTTTAGTGAATGGAAAATTGTGTAGCATGATTATTGATGGGGGTAGTTGTGTAAATGTGGCTAGTACCTTATTTGTTGATAAACTGGGTTTGGAAACTACAAAACATCCTAAACCTTATAAGCTGCAATGGCTTAACAATAGTGGGGAGGTGAGAGTCAATAAGCAAGTGAGGGTGCCTTTTACTATTGGAAAGTATAGTGATGAGGTGATATGTGATGTAGTTCCTATGCAAGCTAGTCATATTTTACTGGGTAGACCATGGCAATGGGATAGGAGAGTGATGTATGATGGGTATCTCAATAGGTACATGGTAGGAAAAGAGGGCAAAAAGTATACTCTTCTTCCTTTAACCCCTAAACAAGTTTTTGAAGACCAAATGCAACTTGAAAAGTCCCACGATGAATTCGCACAAAGAGAGATCGAGAGAAAAATAAAAGAAAAAGAAAAAGAGGAAAGAAAAGAGAGTGAGAGAAAATTAGAGTGGAAAAATGAAGATCAAAAGGAAAAAGAAATAGAGATGCATTTGACCATAGAAAAGAATGAGGGAAAGAAAATGAGCTTTTATACTAAAATGAGAGATGTGAGGAAAGCTTTATTTTCTAACAAGCCAATTATTGTACTCATGTACAAGGAAGCTTGTTTCTCAACTAACGAACTTGACCCTTCTTTGCCAAGTGTTGTGGTTGAAGTTTTGCAGGAATTTAGTGATGTTTTTCCCGATGATCTACTTTAAGGTTTGCCACCTTTGAGAGGGATTGAGCATCAAATTAACTTCATTCCCAGGGCTGCCATACCAAATAGACCAGCCTATAGGAACAATCCCGAGGAGACCAAAGAGCTTGAAAGGTAAGTGGAGGAGCTCTTACAAAAGGGGTAAATTCGATAAAGTTTAAGTCCATGCGCAGTGCCCGTCTTATTAGTACCCAAAAAAGATGGTAGTTGGTGTATGTGTGTTGATTGTAGAGCCGTCAACAAAATAACGGTAAAATATCGACACCCAATACCTCGACTTGATGATATGTTAGATGAGTTGCATGGTGCTTGTGTATTTTTTAAAATTGATCTTAAAAGTGGTTATCACCAAATAAGAATAAAACCAGGAGATGAATGGAAAACTACTTTTAAAACAAAACAAGGGTTATATGAGTGGTTGGTTATGCCATTTGGCTTAACTAATGCGCCAAGTACTTTCATGCGTTTAATGAACCATGTTTTACATGAATTTATTGGAAAGTTTGTGGTTGTCTACTTCGATGACATTCTTGTGTATAGCAAATCTATTGATGAACATGTCATGCATTTGAGGCAAGTGTTTGACACATTGCACAAATTTCAACTATATACTAACATGAAGAAATGTACATTTTGCATTGATCGCATCATTTTCTTAGGATATGTCGTGAGTGCAAAAGGAATCGAGGTAGATAGTGAAAAGGTAAAGGCTATTCAAGAGTGGCCGACACCTAAAAGTGTAAGTGAGGTGCGTAGTTTTCATGGTTTGACAAGTTTCTATAGGAGATTTGTAAAAGATTTTAATGTCGTTGCTGCCCCTTTAACTGAAATCATGAAAAAAGATAAGGGGTTTGTTTGGGGAAAAGAACAAGAAAATGTGTTTTCCTTACTGAAAAAAAATTTATGTAATGCGTTTTTATTAAGATTGCCTAATTTTGATTCAACTTTTGAAATTGAATGTGATGCCTCTGGGCTTGGGATAGGTGCTGTTCTTATACAGGATAAAATACCCATTGCTTACTTCAGTGAGAAGCTCAATGGTGCACAATTGAATTATTCCACCTATGACAAAGAGTTTTATGCTTTGGTAAGAGCATTAGAGACATGGCAACATTATTTGTTACCAAAAGAATTTGTGATTCACACCGATCATGAATCTTTGAGGCATTTGAAAGGGCAAGACAAGCTTAATAAACGACATGCAAAATGGGTAGAATTCATAGAGTCATTCCCATATGTGATCCAATATAAGCAAGAAAAAGAAAATGTGGTAGCTGATGCGCTTTCAAGAAGGTACAATCTTATCTCTACTCTTTCTACAAAATTGTTGGGATTTGAGCATTTCAAACAATTGTATGTGCATGATAGTGATTTTTTAAATGTTTATGTGGCTTGTGAACATGCGGTATTTCAAGACTTTTATAGGCATGATGGTTTTCTATTTAAAAAGGAAAAATTATGTGTGTCTAATAGTTCTATTAGGGAGTTGCTTGTTCGTGAAACATATAGTGGTGGTTTAATGGGACATTTTGAGATTGGCAAAACTTTGAGCATTTTACATGAACATTTCTTTTGGCCTAATATGCGCAAACATGTTGAGAAAATTTGTGCGTAGTGCATCTCATGTAGGCAAGCTAAGTCTAGAGTTCAACCACATGGATTATATATGCCATTACCCATTCCTACACATCATTGGGTTGATATTTCTATGGACTTTTTGTTGGGTTTGCCTAGGACTAGAAAAGACCGAGACTCAATATTTGTTGTTGTTGATCATTTTTCCAAAATGACACACTTTATACCATGTCACAAAACAGATGATGCCACACACATAGCGAATTTATTTTTCCGCGAAGTTGTTAGAATGCATGGCATTCCTAAAACCATTGTGTCTGATAGGGATGTTACGTTTTTAAGCCACTTTTGGTGAGTTTTGTGCTCCAAACTTGGGACCAAACTTTTATTTTCTACTACTTCACATCCACAAACGGATGGTCAAACTGAAGTAGTAAATAGAACATTTGGTACATTATTACGTGCTTTAATTGGAAGGAATGTTAAAACTTGGGAGTATACATTCTTCTACTAGATTTTCCCCTTTTGAAATTGTGTATGGTTTTAATCCCTTTACTCCACTTTATTTGTTGCCTTTTTCTATAAGTGACATTTCTAATTTGGATGGACATAAGAAAGCGGTTAAAGCAATTCATGAAAAAGTAAGGCAGAACATTGAAAAGAGAAATGAACAAGTAACATCCCATGTCAATAAAGGAAGGCGTAAGATTTCATTTGAACACGGAGATTGGGTGTGGGTTCATATGCGCAAGGAACGATTTCCATCAAAACGAAAATCTAAGTTGGATGCTCATAGGGATGGTCCATTTCAAATCATAGCCAAAATCAATGAAAATGCTTACAAAGTGGACCGACCAGGTGAGTATATTGTTTCGGCTACATTTAACATATCTGATTTATCCCATTTTGAAATTGATGCAGGAATTGATTCGAGGAAGAATCTTTTTGAGGGGAGGGGGAATGATGCAAACAAGGCTAAAAACACTCAAGATACTCATAGAGCAACAGAAGGTGACTTGGAGCAAATTTCAAATGATGTAAACACAAATACAGTTCCAAACCTGAAAAGTTTCAGCAGACCAGTAACAAGATCAAATGCAAAGAAGCTTAAAGAGTTGCTCCAAGTTTTTACTCAAAAACATGTGGATGATGGGTTGGCCAATTGTGGAAAGTTCAAATATGAGCTTTTTGAACAACCATAAATTCGTAACTTTAATTGGATTTAAGTGATTTGGGATAATTTGGGCTTATTTGAGTCTTATTGATAATGGATGAATAAGCTTTGTGTATGGGCTGGATTAGTTGAGTTGTTTTAAGATTTTGGATTGTTTTATTTTAGTTTGAGTTAATTAAGCCCATATAGTTAAGTACAACTCATTTTGGGCTTAAGTCTTGTCTTAATGTTATTACAAGAATGAGCTCATAACTATATGGTGCCATAAACAATTAGTGGTGTTGGTTAAGAAGATTGGAGTTACAAGGCGTTACATAACAATTGCATGCCTATAATTAGCCTAGTTATTGTTGGAGTTGCAATTGTGATTACCACATAATTAACCTAGTTATTGTGGGAGTTACAATTGTAGTTATTGTATTGTAACTTATCATTGATTTCTTTGGCTATAAATACCAAAGGAACTCTTCTTTGTGGACATCAAGAGTTGTAATCAAACATTTCAGAATTGAGTTGAGAGTGTTTTGGCTTTCTTTTTACTTTATGCACAAGGTGTTGATTTGGAATACAATTGTTATCACTTGTATTTCAATTTTGATTTCCTATTTCAATTGTTCTTGGTGCTTGTTTGGATTGAGTTCAAGAGATATCATTCATCTTTCTTGGGTTCTCATTAACTTTTATCATTTGGGTGATTGAACAAATTTGATTCCTTTTTTTACTTGTGATCTAAATTCTGTTCTAAACCGATTGAAGAGTTCTAAGGTTTAAGTAAGGGTCTTGGGGTTCCGCATCACCCAGGGGGGTGGCGCACCGCCCAGTGTGACAGTGCGCCTCACAAGGTTGGTCACGCGCTGCACGCCTAAGTTGTATGCGCTAGCCTACCCTACCGCTCGAAGGAGCTAACCTGCACGCGCGCAGGGCTTACAATGCGCTGGCTTATTGCGCATAGGCCGCAGGCATACAAGCCTACTACTCGGTCTGGCCCTGTTCGTGCGCGATGTGATGCACGGTCTGGCCTTGTCTGTGCATGTTGTGATGCACTCGAACTAGCCTACCGGCGCACAACAAGATGCACACGCAGAACTGACCCTGTGCCCTACGTGGATGGGACGTGCGCACAGTGGGCACATCTCTTGCCAGGTTGCGTGCGCATGCTTGGGCACAGTGCATTGTGTCCGCGCGGTCAAACCTCTTCCATGAGTGTTTTTCAGTGGGATTATTCCCCCTTTTTTCGTTTTCCCTTAAAAATTATTTTTAATAAAAAAAATAATGTATAAAATAAATTAAAAAATAATAAAACAAAAATAATTATAACAAATAAAATCAAATAAAAATCAAAATGAAAATAAAATAACAAAATAAGCATAAAATTGGAATTATAAATTTAAATCACAAATTACAATGTAAAGCTGCAAAATAAATTTAAATGAGTTCAAGTGGCCTTAAGGCCCAAATAAATAGTGTTTTTTGAAATATAAATTTAGTGCGATGGTGAGTAGAGTGTTACATTTATCCTTTTGGTGGCCTAAGCTATTCTAAAACAGGGTGAGTCTACGGGTTGGGGAATTCAATCAAAATCCCGTGGGTTGTAAGAGTGTTCTCTTGGTGGTTTCTCAAATTCAACTTAATTTCAAAATGAATTGCATGAACATTTAAATAAGTTTGTAAATTAAAATATGAAAAATACATCTAAATTTTTATAAAGGAGGAATACAATTTCAAGCTATTTGTAATATTACATTATAGTTTTGGTTTTAGGGTTTAACATTTAGGGTTTAGGGCTTTAGTGCTTTAAAGTTTAATGTTTAGGATTTAGCATTAAAGTTTTAAGATTTATGGTTTAGGGCTTGGGGGATTTAGGGTTTTAAGGGTTTAAGGGTTTAGGGATTTAAGTTCAGGGTTTAAGAATTGGGGTTTAAGGTTAAAGGTTTAGGGTCTTAGGGATTTATGGTCTTAAGGGTTTAGGGGTTTAGGGAATTAGGATGTATGGTTTAGGGTTTAAGGATTTCGGTTTACGGTTTAAAGTTTAGGGTTTTATTGTTAAGGGTTTAGGTTTTAGAGTTTAGGATTTAGGGCTTAGGTGTAACACCCCGAAATCTCTATGTTCAAATGCTGTGTTTTTAAACTTCATGTTTTAGTGCATTACGAACTTTTATTTTGATTTTAAATATTAATCGGTATTCATAATTTATTTCACTTGGCCTTATTTTAATTTTTAAATTTTAAAATTATTTATTTTTATTTTTAATTAATTTGTACTAAAATTATTCATGAATTTTAGGAAAAATGAAAGAAAAACATAAAATGGTAAAACAACACGAAAAAACTCCATGAACCCGAAAGAATGGACTGTGCGTCTGCGCACCCATGAGCCCACTAGCCCACGTGCCCATGTGCCCGCCTGCCCGTGCCCACGTGCTCACCTACCTGTGCCCATGTGCCCGCCTGCCCCTGCCCACATGCCAACTGTGTTCGTCAATATGACAGTGTGCTAGCATGCTTGTGCACAAGCTATCTTGTCATCCTACAGTGCATGCGACTTTGCGTGCAGTCACTTGCTGCGACCGATTGACGGATAAGTCATCTAGTCCATCTATCTTGTCCGCCCAATTGAGTGTGTATGGTTGCCACGTGGCACACATGTGTGCTGCATGTAGTGGCTTGTCGGCCATTGGCCGATTGAAAGCCGTGGATCGCCCATGTGATTCTACGGCTCTTGTTTGCCTAAAAAATCTATTTAAAGGGCTTTCCCCCTCTCTTTCATTTCATACATTCATCCAGTCTCAAATTCTAGAGAAGATTTAGGGAAACTTTGTGTGGGAGACAATGAGTTAGGATTCTTCTTACGATTTATGAGTCATCGAGCAATTTTCCCATCCATTTTTCATAGGATTTCGAAAGACATCAAAGGTTTTGGTAAGGGATTCTTGGTATTTTCTCATATATTTCTAAGTAAATTTCTAGATAATTAATTGATGATTTTTAATTTGTCTTGATGCATGAATTTAGAACATTGTTTATCAACTATATTATATGAATGAATATATATGTTGATAGTGTTCCTTAAAAATAAGAATGCATGTTTAATGGAACATTCGATGACACTTGAAGTATGTACGGATTTGGTCATTTGCCTTACCCTTAGGTGATGGTGGAGAGGGTTATTTTATTGACCCTCAGCTCAAGAAGATGACTTGATGGCGAAGTCCAGGTATATAGGCTGGAATATGTTATTAAACTCCCACCGGGTTATGAATTCATGATTATCTATAAATCAAAATCAGTAAAAAAAGAGGGAAAAAGGAAAATCCATTTGATTGTTATCACTTGGGATTTTTGCTTCCGTACTTGAATTTATTAGTGAACCACTCCCTGTGAATGGTATTGGCGTTCCCTCTGACGAGAGTAGATTAACGATTCGATGTGTAGAGGCCACAATGGCAAAATATGATCGTGGTCATTAGTCTTATATGATTTGTAGTGGCCATAATGGCGAAGTATGGCCATGGTCATTAGTTTTATATCTAAAATAGCTGATACTGAAATGAATCTATTTATCCATTCACAATGCTAGTTGGG
>NW_019014520.1:263124-277864 GCF_000150535.2 Carica papaya
AGGGACCCACGGGTAGGCTCGTAGGAAATGCTAGAGGGCATACGCACGGACGCGCACACCCCGCACCACATGTGCGCACACCTATAGCGCACGTTCCATCGTGAGCTTGAACACTTGCATCGCATGCTTACACCCTGCAGCGCGCGCGCAAAAATGTCCCATCATGGACAGTCACATTCGCACACTCGCTACTGCACGCCTACACGTCTCACTGTTATGTTTTATTGCTTATGTCTGAGATTGGCATTTCAAAAAATATTTTGATGAAGTTAAAGTAAAACATTTTCAAAGGTATTTTAATAGAATCTTTTCTATGACAATCCCCAATGGTAAGTTCATGGATTTCAAAGGTGAGGATAAATTTTAAAGATGTATAGCTTTTAAAACTTTAATAGCGTAGTTTAAATATTATTTATTTTATTGAGTTTTATAGAACTCACCCTAATCTATTTCCTCATAGATAATTGGGAAAGTGAAGAATCACTCCCCAAGCTACCCCTTAAAGCTTGTTTGGATCTATTCGCAGATCTGTAGTGGATATTTGAGTGCATATGGATGATTGTATACTAATTATTATTTATTTTATAATGAAAGAAGCTGTTAAAATAAGCATTGTATATATTTTATTAGCCAACTTCTTGGCCTCAAACGTATTTGAACATTAAATTTTTATAATGGATGACTTTTCTTTTGTTATATAAATTATTTATGCACTCTTATATGTTCTATTATCAGACAACGTTTTCAACCGGGTATTGGAGTGTCACAAGTGGTATCCGAAAAAGATTATTGGACATCCCTTACAATAAGGGCTAGGATTTAAGTATAGAAATCTAGAAATTTTCTTAGAGTGAGAAATAATCTTTGCACCTTAGTGAACAACGTCATTTCTAAACCCTTGTCTCCCTTTTGTAGGCAATATGACTCAAGGGAGACCTTCCTTAGAAAGACTTGGTGATCAAGACAATCCAACCCAGGTAGAGTTCACTGAGCTATTCCGAGCAAGTCATGGTTGGACTGCCATTGTGGGCCACAACTTTGCCCATAATGTCAGCCAGCCTCATCCTATAAATGGCCACCATCACGACGATCATGCTATTTCACACAATATCTTGGAATTTTGAAAACTAAACTCTCCTTAATTTGATGGTGGATCAGACCTCATGCCCATAAAAGCATGGATCATACAAATAGAGAAACTATTCTTCATCTCTGAGCTCATTAAAGAGTATAAGGTTCGCCTTGTAGCCTTCATGTTCACTTGAGAGGCCGAGCACTAGTGGCTTCTCAAGAAAGAAACCCTGCCTACTCTAATTACGTAGGACCAGTTTATTAATGTCTTCCTCAAGAGCTTCTTTCCAATTAACATTCGAGAGAAGAAAGAAGAAGTATTCTAAGACCTGTCGTAAGAAAGCATGACTATGAGCCAGTGCACCTCCATGTTCATTCAACTATCCAGATTTCTCCCAGAGAGCATAACTATGGAAAACAAGAAGGCCTGGAAATTTCTTAAGCATCTAAGGGCTGACATCTTCGACCAAGTGGACATTATGTGGCTAAACACCTAAGTTGAAGAACTTAAGCATGCCCAATTTGCCGAGGAACTTCTTGTTGCCCATTACTGGCACATTTATAATGTCAGAGCATAACACTAATAAAAAATGAAGCAGATCGACCAGGGTCATACTGACAAACGACCTAGAATGGCTATTGTCTGTAGATGTTTCCCGATCTCCACCTCCTTATAATCCTTTTCAGCCTAGTCAAACATGCTAGCACTGTGGCCGAAACCATGGTGATCGACCCTACTATAAGTGGAGTATACAACATTTTGTGAAGGATTGTCCCTAGAAGCCTAAGGATGCTACTAGACCCATTGTGAGAGGAAGGGTCTTCCACCTCTACAAGCTTGGTGTTGTGGTAATGTGGGCTATCATTCAAGTTATGTTTTCTATAACACCCTGAAAACCTTTGCGCTTAATTTGTAATTGTGAACCCCTATTTATTCGAGCCCTAAGGCCGCTTAAACTCTTTAGATATTTCATGATTATAGTTTTTGAATAAATATCGTATTTTGTATTTTAAATTCATATTTTTAATTAATTTAAATAATTCTTAAATTTATGTTTTTATTTTGTCGTAGAAAAATTATATTTTTTATTGTTATTATTTAAAAATAATATTTTCTGAAGAAAAAGATAAATAAAAGGTAGAAATCCTGTGGAAAAACAGTCGTTGGAAGGGTCCCACCCACACAAGCATCGCACGCCACACACAGCCAGCACAGGATGTGCATACATAGGCATCGCACGCCACACGCGGCCAGCACAGGACGTGCGCACTGTGCGCACGTCCTGACGTGGGAGTGTATGGGGAGGATCGAATCTACTCCTGAAACCCATTCAACGTATGCAATACCGAAACAATAACCACCTAGAATAAATCCCTCCCTCTAATTGAATCTACAATCCTAAAAGGAAAACAAAAACAAAAAGTACGAAAATAAAACAAGGAAAGGAAAATACCACGGACTTACCAATAAGTTGATCCCTGCTCCTTGGCTCAATAAGACTTTTAAAGACTCATGCTTCCCGAAGAACTTAAAGAAGGTAATTTTAGCAAAAATACAAAAAGAAAGAAAAGTCGAAGCTCTCAAGAATGCTTTCAAATTTATTCTCAAAGGTGTGCTTTACATCTTAGGGGCAAAGGTCTATCTATAGCCTCCCTTGGGCAATCTAGATGAGTACAAAATTTTTGAGATAATTAATAAAATAATAACCTAGATAAAATTCTATCTTAATCTAGGATAATTACATAATAAAATAATTATTCTATCCTAAATTAATTAATTAAATAATCATAAGAGATGGATTTATATTAAAATAACTCCATATTTATCCCAATGTGAAATCCATATAAATCACATAAAAATAAGAGGATAAATAATAAATATTAAAAATATAATAAAATAATAATTTAGGATAATCTCAATATTAAAATATTATATAATTAATCCTTAATTTAAAGATAATAATAAAATATTAAAGGAATAATTACCATGTGCATTTTTGAAAATTTTGGGCTAAAAAAAATTGCACGGGCCATTGAAAACAAATCCAAAAACACTCACCACATCTCAACCTCATCCATATGGGCTAGGAGAGCCCACACGTGCGCGCAGCTTGGGCCAGGCCTGCCCGTGCGTGGCCTTTGGGCCTCACGGGTCTGCAGCCCGCACAAGTTCAGTTGGGCTCGCGACTGCTACTAGGCTAGGCTGTTGGGTCAGGTGTTCGACCCGGTTCCTTCTCTCTCGGGTGCAGGTCCGCTAGATCAGGCCTTAAGGTGAGGGCAGATCTTTCGATATACCCAATAGGCATTGGTTGGGCCACCCGCGGGGCATGTATCATGGGCCGCACGTTTTTCTCGGACGCGCGACCTGCTAGGTTGCAGTTTGGGCCTAGCAGGCTAGGTGACTCGGGTCGCCCACCTGCAGGTATCTCCCCTCCGTGCGACGTCTCAGACTTGCCATCGTCGTCTTTTAAGATCAATCTGAAAGCCCACCACTCATCATCATTGAATGTCTTTCAGCCAGTTGTCTTAGTGACCCATAAGGCTTCCAAGTCTTGATGGAATCGATGATCTATCTTACTTGATCTAGGCTTGCATGAACTGGATCCTTGGGCTTTATGGGATTGGGCCTTTTCTCGGGCCTTGCTTCCCTATTAGCACAAAATTTGATGGTCGCCTCCTGGGGTCGCATCATGTCTAATCCACGTGGGGCGTTAGGCTTGGTTTGTGCACATGTCCCATCGCGCACAGACAGGTAAAGCTCTATGCGCCCTATGCATGCATCGTCCGTGTAGCTAGCCTGTGCGTAGAAGGCTTGCCCGCAATGCATTGTGAGCAGTATCTTGTGCACAAGCTAGGCCTGCGCGTGATAGGCTAGGTCGGTGCATCAGCAGGCTAGGGCTACAGTGCGCGATAGACTGGGGCAACGAGCTACTGCTTCAGATAGTATACGTCTCCCCCTTCAACGCCATACGGTGCCTTAGGTAGCGTGCGCAATCGGTTGGGTAGCAACTGCTAACTGAGATGTGTGCCATTTTTATTTTGGCAACATGCCACCATCATTGGGTGGCGTGCCACTATTTTTTGTACCACCATCATGTTGTGTCATCCATCCATCGGTCACATCTGTCAGTCACATCTGTCAGTCATCACATCACTTTATTTCCTATTAACTTTCTCTCTCCTCACCAAATTTTGCCACTCAGTGCAAATTCGACGGTCTCCATTTTTTATAAATAGGGACCCTTCCTTCATCATTTCCTCATCACTTTCATTCCATTCTTCCATCCTCTAAGATCTTAGAGAGAGAGAGGGAGTGATCTAGAGAGAGAGGGAGAGGAGAAGAAAAAGAAAAGGTGTAGGAAACTTCAAGGTTTCAGTAAAAAATTTAGTACTTATTTTTAAACATCATAAGGAGAATTTCTAGAGTCAAATTATGAAGCTTGAATTTATGATTTGCATGATTATGTTTAAATATCTAAACAAAGTTAATTTTACTCAATAATGCATGTTATATGATCATATATGAACTTGATAATTTGCAGATGATTTAAATGATATAATTCTTGACATCAATTACTGAAATGTGAGAAGGTGATTAAGCATGAAATGGTATGATAAATGTGTATTTGTATTGACATGCATAATTCATAAAGTGTTTCGTTAGGCTTTCTATCTCTGAGGATTTTCTATTTCTCCCTCTTCTAGTTTGAAAAGAAATGAGAGGACTACTCCCTATGGATGACAGGTACCCTTTGATGAGATTGGTGATGTGATATTTCTATAAGGGTCACCTTTGGTGAAGTACAACCATGACCATAGTTTTTCTAATAGGACCACTGTGGTTGGCACAGCCGTGGTCATAGATCGTGTCATAGTTTGACCAATCATAAAAGTGCTACTGGTTTAGCAAGCTGCAAATTGCTGTTATATATGAATTGGTCATTCCACATGGGTAGTCAAAAATTTGTATCTATATTCAGTAGATGGAAGTCAGAATGATTTCACGAAGAAATGACACGAAAAACTATGCATATTATGATTTATTTGATTTTTTCTATTATCAGCATGATTGATTTGATTGATATGACCATGACATGATAAATTTGATGTTTTCATAAATAAACAAATTGTTTTCATAATTTAAGAAAGGTCCCTGATGAGACTCCTGATGGTAAGTGTTTGATGACGTAATTAATCACTTTAAAAATTTTATGATGTTACTTAAATACTATTTTCCTTACTTAATATATGGAACTCACCCCTTTCCATGCCTCCCTTAAGATAAGGAAGATAGTGAGGAACCCACCCCTGACTTATCCCTTAAAATCTTTGAGGATCTCATGGATCCACAAACCTTGAGTGCATAACTTTACTTGCACTTTAATGAGTCCTTTGACAGTGAAAGAAGTGGCCCTTTTTGTATTTTGATATTTTGTATTTTGTATTTTGTTGCCACTTATGACCTCAGTTATATGTGTAATTAGACTCATATATTTCGTAAGGGTTTTGTAATAAATTACTCTGCTGCATACAATTAACTATTATGCACTCGTAATCTATTTCTGTATCTTGCACTCTTTTACTGTAATTAGTATTTGGGAGACAACATATGGTGTCAGAACAGTTACGCAGACCAAATCCCTTACAATTGAGGCTGTAGGTAGAAAACCTTTTAGGATATTTAGGAAATGAATTATCTTTCAAAAAACTAGACCACCAACTCGTGTCTTCCTTTTCTTTTATAGGAATGAGACAAGGGAGACCTTCTATAGAACGTATCGAAAGACCCGAGGCCCAGGACAATCTGACCAGGACTGAGTTTACCAAATTCTTCCGAGCTATCCAGGGACTAACTGTAGCCATAGGACAAAATCAAGCTAACCTTTGCCAACATCCTGCCCCATAATATCAATCAGTTGAAAGATCTATTTCTCATAATATAACACAGTTTGGAAAGCTAGTAGTCATTTTGATAAATGACCATGTTGCCCATTTCCCTACTTTGCCTCCACCTACTGGACACCCTGCCAGACCTACCTAATTATGTCAACATTGTGGACGCTTGCATAGTGATCAACCTTGTTGGCGTTTGAACAACACCTTCTATTAGTGCGGAAGCACTCAACACTTTATGAAAGACTGTCCCCAACAACCAAAGAACATGGCTCGACTAGTAGATCAGGGTCATGTATACCACCTTGATGAACCCGGTGCCCTCACCACTCCGGCTCTTATCCAAGGTATCCTTTCTATTCACGATATTTCTGTTCGAGCTCTAATTGATACAATTGCTACCCACTCCTTTATTTCTTGTGCTTTTGCTTGTAAGTTAGATATTAGGGTTGGACCTCTTGGTGAAGTATTAGCGATAGAAACTCCCTCTAGGGGTTTATTAAAAGCTCATTGTGTGTAAAAAAACTATAAGATAAAAGCTTCAGAAATATAACTATTAGTAGATCTAATACTTTTAGATTTTTTAAGATTTGATGTTATTTAAGGAATGGATTGGTTAGAGAAATATAGGACAATCATTAACTATGAAAGTAAAATTATAACTTTGCGATCACCAAAAATGAAATAAAAGTCTAGTTTTGCTATTATCTAACCTCTGAATAAATAGGAATATGGATGTTGATCCCGTTGTATACACTATTCCTACTATTTGTAACTTTCTGAAAGTCTTTCTCGAAGATCTACTTAGTCTTCCTCTCCCACAAGAGATAGAGTTTTTTATTGACTTGCTTCTTGAAACACAACCTATCTCAAAACCTACCTATCGCATGAGTCCTACTGAGCTCGCAAAATTGGAAAACTAGCTTTCTGAACTTCTTGGTCAAAAATTCATCTGCCTCAGTCATTCCCCTTTGGGTGCCCTAATGCTATTTATAAACAAGAAAGACGGTTCCCTCAGACCACACATAGATTATAGAGAGCTCACCCAAGTAACAGTGAAAAGTAAGTATCCTCTATCGCGTATTGATGACCTCTTCGATCAGTTACAAGGAGCTATGATCTTATCAAAAATTAATCTTAGATCAGGATCCTATTAGTTGTGGGTCAAAGAGGAAGATATTTTGAAAATCACCTTCCGATGCTGGTCTATATGAATTCAAGATTAGTCCTTTTGGATTAACTAATGCCCCTACTGCCTTTATAGATCTTATGAACATGGTATTCCAACATACACTATATCAATATGTCATTGTGTTCATTGATGACATCCTAGTGTATTCTACGAGTCCGGAAGAACGTGCAGTCCATTTGTCTCAGGTATTGGAGACCCTTTACTGGAATAAATTGTATGCTAAGTTTAGCAAGTACTCTTTTTGGTTGGATCGAGTCTCCTTCCTTGGCCATGTGATATTGGGTGAAGGAGCTTATGTGGATCCAGCCAAAGTCGAAAGAGTGATTAACTGGAACCTGCCAACCAATGTTGTTGAGGTATATAGTTTCTTTGGTTTCGCTAGCTATTACTGGCAATTCATTGATGGGTTCTCCAAGATTGCTACTCCATTGACTAGCCTCACCAAGAAAGGTGAACCTTTTATTTGGGATTACGAATGCGATGAAATTTTTACTGAGTTTTTGAAGTATCATCTCACTTCTGTTCTAGTGTTGATCCTCTCCAAAAATATTAGAAGATTTTAGGTTTACTATGATGCATCTCATATGGGTTTGGGTTGTGTTTCGATACAACACGGTCGGGTAGTCACTTATGGATCCCGACAATTGAAGCTCCATGAGCGTAACTACCCTATTCACGACCTGGAGTTGGCAGCCATAGTCTTTACCTTGAAGAAATGACGCCATTATTTGTACAGTTAAACATTTAAATCTACACTGACCACAAAAGTCTGAATTATATATTTTTGCAAAGGAAATTGAACATGAGACAGAGACGTTGGATGGACCTCCTAAAGAACTATGATTGCAAGATCATCTACCACCCCAGTAGATGTAATGTAGTCACAAATGCTTTAAGTTAGAAGGAGTCTGCTTTGTTGGCACAAACCATGGCCTCCAGTTTTAAATTAGTTGATGTTATGCAGGCACTCCGCCTTAACCACTATGGAAATGGTGCTTACCTCACCAAGATTCGAGATTTGTCTGATCTTTTAATAAAGATTTGGGAAGTTCAATTTACCGACCTAAAAAATTGCCCAAAAATTTTAGTAAGTTTTACTTTCTGAAGAGTTTTCCTAATTTTAGGCTCATGGATGATGGATTATGAAGATTTTGGGATCGTATTTGGGTCTCTATCGCTATTAGGATGGACGTTCTCAAAGCTACCCATGCATCCAAATTATCTATCCACCATAGGAGTACAAAGATGTACCTGGAACTGAAGCATCAATATTGGTGGCCTAGAATGAAGAAGGACATTATTGACTATGTCTCCCGATGCCTTACTCACTAACGAGTTAAGACATAACACTAAAGATCCAACAGTTTGTTATAAGGCCTCCTTATTCCGGAATATGAGTGGGAGCATGTGACCATGGACTTTATCACTGGTCTGCCCCAGGACATGCTTCAATTGCAATGTAATATGGGTCATTGTTGACAAATTAACCAAGACTGCCCATTTCCTACCAATCAAAACCACAAATTCCACCAACAGACTAGCCAACCTATACATCGATGAGATTGTTCGACTCCACACTGTCGCCTCATACATTGTGTCTGACCAAGATCCTTGGTTTACCTCTCTTTTTCGGGATAGCTTCTAAGAAGCACTTGGTTCAGGATTGTACTTCAGCACTCACTATCATCTCTAGACTGATGGCTAGTCTGAATGTACTATCCAGATGCTCAAAGGCATGTTGCACCCTTGTGTCTTGGACTTTAGCTATAACTAGTATGAGTATCTTTCCCTGTGTAAATAACAGTTATCATTCCAACATCAGCATGGCTCCGTATGAAGCCTTGTATGGTAGGCCCTGCCATTCTGCCACTTGTTGGAATAAATTTTGGAACCAGCATTATTTGGGACATGATTTCATCTAGGATACTATCGAGAAAGTTGCTATCATTCGAAGGAACTTAACCACCAACTAGAATTGCCAGAAAAGCTACGCCGACAACCATAAAAGACATTTGGAATTTGCAGTTGGTGATAAAGTCTTCCTTAAAATCTTCCCTTACAAGGAAAAAATGCAGTTCGAAAATACTGAAAAGTTAAGCCTCAATCATGTGGGACCTTTTTAGATCATGAAATATGTTAGACTCGTGGCGTACTGCCTTGCTCTACCCTAAGAGCTTGCAGGTCTACATGATATTTTTCATGTCTCCATGCTCAAAAGGTACCACCCTGACCCTTCTCACATCATTTCTCGTAAGGAAATGCAGGTTCAAGCTGATATGACATACAAGGAACTCCCCACAAAAATCCTTGATTAGACTGACAAGGTTTTGCGCAACAAGAGAATTCCTATGGTGAAGGTGCAGTGGCAACAACACACTCTAGAAGAGGCGACGTGGGAGTTGGAGAGCATGATGTGAGAGAAGTTCCCATACTTATTTATGACAAATATGGGGGATCAAATTTTCTATGGTGGGAGGAATGTAACACCCCAAAAACCTTCGTGCTTAATTTATAATGTAAACCCCTACCTATTCAGGCCCTAAGGGCCATTTAAACTCCTTAATATTTCCTAATTTAATTTTATATTTATTTAGTTAAATGATTATTGAAATTATTTATTTTAATTATCTCATAGGAAATTTTGTTTTAGAAATTAAATAAAATAATTTCAAGGAAAAATAGAGAAAAGCCAAAAACTTCGGCAAGAATGCTCGCGAAAAAAATCCAGCATGTGCATCGCATATGTGTGCGTGCACGCGGCCAACACAGGACGTGTGCACTATGCGCAAATCCTATCCGTGCGGGGTACAAGGTGCAGTATGTTCGCGTGTCCCATCGCGCGCAGATGGGAACATAGCTCTGTGTGACCTGTGAACTTGTTGCCCGCGCAGTAGGCTTGTTCGAAGGAGGCCTGTGCGCAATAGTCCTACGTGCGTGGCTAGCTAGTCCTACGGCACGTGGTAGGCTGGGGCAGTATGTGTTGCCCCAGGCAGGGCGTGCCACCCCCTTGGGTGCTACGCACCTCCATCGGGTGGTGAGCTCTATCGATTGGGCAGCACGTCGTCGACGGCTTGGGCAGCGTGCCGCCATCACTTGGGCAACATGCTACTGTTGTTTGAGTGGCATGCCTTCAATTTTCATGCCATATCACATTGTGTTGTCTATCCATCGGTCACATCATCAATCGACACATCTAACCTTTTTCGTTAATTTTCTCTCTCTTCTACAAATTTTGCCACTTGGCGCAAATCTAACGGTCCCCATTTTTTATAAATTGGGACCCCTCCCTTCCCATTTCTTCATCACTTCCATTTCATTCTTCCATCCTCCAAGAGCTTAGAGAGAGAGAGTGATCTAGAGAAAGAATGAGAGGAGAAGAAGAAGAAAGGTGTAGGAAAACTTCAAGGTTTCAATAAGGAATTTAGTATTTACTTTTATTAAGGAGTATTTCTAGAGTTAAAATTTATAAAGCTTGAAATTATGATTTGTATGATTATGTTAAATGTCTTGATAAAGCATGTTAGATGATCCTCTATGCACTTGATGATTTGCATGTAATTTTAAATGATATAATTTTTGTGATCAATTTCTAAAATGCAAAAAAGGAGATTAAGTATAAAATGGCATGAAAAATATGAATCTATATTGACATGCATAATGCATCAAATATTTCATTAGGCTTTTTATCTCTAAGGGGTTTCTATTTTCTCCCTCCCCCATTTGGTTTGCAAAGACATGAGAGTATCGTTCCCTTTAGATGACGGTGTACCCTCTCACGAGAGTGGTGATGCGAATTATCTGTTAGGGGTCAACTTTGGCTAAGTATCATCGTGTCTATAGACTATTTGATAGGACCATTGTGGTTGGCACGACCGTGGTGATAAATCGTGTCATGGTTTAGCAAGTCAGAAATGTACTGTTGACAAATTGTCGTTATATATCTTATCTGGTCATTCCACATAGATAGTCAAAAATTCGTATCTGCCCTCAGGAGATGGAAGTTGGAATGACTTCGCGAAACATGACACAAAAATTTGAGCATCTCATTATTTATTTGATTTTTTCTATTATCAGCATGATTGATTTGATTGTTATGACTATGACATGATGGATTTGATGTTTTTATAAAGTAATAAAATATTTTCATAAATTAAGAAAAGGACCTTGGCGTGAACCCTGATGGTAAGTGTTGATGACATAATAATTCACTTTTAAAATCTTATGATGTTATTTAAATATTATTTTCTTTACTGAGTATATGGAACTCACCCTTTCCATGCTCTCCCCAGATGAGGAAGATAGTGAGGAACCAATTGTTGACCTATCCATTGAAGTCTATGAGGATCCCATAGATCCACAAACCTTGAGTGCATGACTTGTCCCATACTTTGATGAGTCCATTCACATAGTGAACGAAGTGGCCCTTTTTGTATTTTGTTATTTTGTATTATGTTGCCACTTCTGTCCTCAGTTATATATGTAATTGGAACTCTTATATTTTGGTAAGGAATTTGTAATAATTTGCTCCGCTGCATACAATTATCTATTAAGCACTCATAATTGGTTTCTGTATCTGGCACGCTTATTGCCTTAATTAGCATTTGGGATATCACAGATGGTATCAGAGTAGTTACGCAGACCAAATCCCTTACAACTAAGGCTGTAGATAGAAAGCCCTTTAAAATAACTAGAAAAATGAGTCATCTTTCCAAAACTAGACCACCAACTCGTGTCTTCTTTTTATTTTGTATAAATGATGCAAGGGAGACCTTCTTTTGAACGTACTGAAAGACCTAAGGTCCAGGACCATCTGACCAGGATCGAGTTTACTGAACTCTTTCGAGCTATCCAAGGACTAATCGTAGCCATAGGATAGAACCAAGCCAACCCTTGCCAATATCCTGCCCCATAATACCGACCAGCTGAAAGGTCCATCTCCCATAACATAGTGAAATTTAGGAAGCTTAACCCGCCACACTTCGAAGGTGGTCCTCACAACTTAGTAGTTGAACCCTTGATCCTACAGATAGAGAAATGTTTCTCTGTCTTAGACCTAACCGAGGAATAAAAAGTGCCCCTAGCAGCCTTTATATTTACTGGTGAAGCAGAACACTGGTGGCGACTCAAAAAGGAAGTCCTACCTACCCCTATAACTTAGAAATTTTTCATGGACACATTATTTGATAACTTTTTTCCAGCCTATATTCGAGAGAAAAAGGAGAAGGAATTTCAGGACCTTCACCCAGAAAATTTGACGGTTGCCCAATATACAGCCTGATTTTTCCAACAGTCTAGGTTTGTCCTTCTAATGGTCACCCCCAAAAAGTCATAAAGTTATCAAGTTTTTGAAGGCCCTTCGTGCCAATAACTATGATTGGGTTGCGATGCTGAGACCCAACTCGAATGCTGAGGTACTAGAATATGCCCAGTTGGCCAAAGACCTTATCTCGGCTAAGCACCAATGCATTACCCGATTCCGTACCCAACAACAACAACACCAACCTCAACAACCCAGAAGAAGGTTGCTTGACCCAGTAAGTAGCCACCCTAATAAACGACTCCAAGTTACCCCAACCCCTACTCTAACTCCACCTACTGGACAACCTACCTGACCTTCCTAACCATGCCAGCATTGTGGTTGCTCGCATGGTAATCTACCCTGTCGGCGTAGTAATCACGCCTGCTATCAGTGTGGAAGCACCTAACACTTTATAAAGGATTGCCCTCAGCGATCGAAGGACGTGGCCAGACCTATAACCTAGGGTCGTGTGTATCATCTTGATGAACTTGATGCCCTCCTCACTCCTATAAGATCCAAGGTATTCTTTCTATCCATGACATTTCTGCCAGAGCTCTAATCGATAGAGGTGCTACCCACTCTTTTATTTCTTATACACTTTCTTGTAAATTAGATATTAGACCTGAACCTTTCAGAGAAATATTAGTTGTGGAAACTCCCTCTAGAGAATTATTAGAAGCTCACTGTGTACATAAAAATTGTAAAATAAAAGCTTTAGAAATAGAAATATTTATAGATCTAATACTCTTAGATTTCTCAAGGTTCGACATTATTCTATGAATGGATTGATTAGAAAAATATAAGAAAATTATTAATTATGAGAATAAAGTTGTAACCTTGCGATCCAAAAAAATAAAATAAAAATCTACTTTTGTTATTCTCTAACTATTGAATAAATAGGAATATGGATGCTGATCCTACTGTGTATTTCATTCCCACTATTTGTAACTTTTTGGAAGTCTTTCTGGAAGAACTACTTGGTTTACCTCCCCCGCGGAAGATAGATTTTTCCATTGACCTACTTTCTAGAACTCAACCAATCTCAAAACCTATCTATCGCATGAGTCACACTGAGCTGTAGAATTAAAAAACAAAAACTTCTTTGTCAGAAATTCATCCGCCGTAGTCATTCCCCTTGGGGCACTTTGGTGCTGTTTATGAAAAAGAAAGACGACTCCCTCAAACTATGCATAAACTACTGAGAACTCAATCGGGTAATAATAAAGAGCAAATATCCTCTAGCTTGTATCGACAATCTTTTCGACAAGTTACAAAGAGCAACGGTCTTCTCTAAGATTGACCTCAGATTTGGATACTATGAATTGAGAGTCAAAGAAGAAGATATTCCGAAGACTACCTTCTGATGTCGTTATGGCCTGTACGAGTTCAAAGTTATGTGATTTAGGTTAACTAATGCCCCTGCTGCTTTCATGGATCTTATAAACTGGGTTTTGGCATGCACTAAATCAATACGTCATCGTAATTTTCTTGGCTTCATAGGTTACTACCGATGATTCATTGATTGATTCTCTAAGATTGCTGCTCCGTTAACATGTCTCATTAGAAATGGCATACCTTTTGTTTGTGATTATCAATGTGGTGAATGCTTTATGGAATTGAAGTATCGTCTTACCTCTGCTTTAATGTTGATCCTCCCCGACAACACTAGAAGATTTCAGGTTTACTGTGATGTATCTCATATTGGTTTGTGATGCATTTTAATGCAGCATTGTAGAGTGGTCGTTTATGGATCCAAACAGTTGAATCATGAGCATAACTACCCTACTCACAATCTGGAATTAGCGGCCGTGATCTTTGTCTTGAAGATATGGCGTCATTACCTGTTTGGTCAGACCTTTAAAATTTATATTAGCCATAAAAGTTTAAAATATAGTTTCTTATTGAGGGAGTTGAACATGAGATAGAGACGTTGGATGGACCTCTTGAAGAACTGTGGCTACAAGATCATCTACCATCCCGATAGAGGGAATGTAGTTGCAGATGCGCTAAGCCGAAAGGAGTCCGCTATGTTGGCCCAAACTATGGGCTCCAGTTGGAAACTAGTTGACACTATACAGGCACTCTACCTCAACCATTATGGCAATGGTGCCTATCTCGCTCATATCTAAGCTTTGCCTGATCTTTTTATGAACATTTGGGAAGCTTAATCCACAGACCAAGAAATCACCAAAAATTTGAGTAAGTCCACTTCTGATGAGTTTCCTAATTTTAAGCTTACTGATGATGGGTTGTGCAGATTTTGGGACTGTATTATGGTCCATGGC
>NW_019014520.1:316289-336849 GCF_000150535.2 Carica papaya
AGGGTGCCTTTTACTATTGGGAAGTATAGTGATGAGGTGATATGTCATGTAGTTCCTATGCAAGCTATACCTATACTGCAGTGATAACTATTGTTGTAAGTAAATTCTGCCAAAGGTAGATGCTGTTCTAAACTACCACCAAAATCAAGTACACAAGCACGTAGCATGTCCTCCAACATCTAAGTGGTTTGCTAAGACTAGCCATCAATTTGTGGATAGTATGTAGTGCTGAAGTAAAGACTAGATTCAAGAGATTCTTGAAAACTTCACCAAAATCGAGAGGTAAAACAAGGATCCCTGTTGAACACCACGGAAGCTAGAATGCCATGGAGCCTAATAATCTCTTGAACACACAATCTAGCCAACTTGTTGACTGAATCAGTAGTCTTAACTGCACAAAAGTGAGCCGATTTTGTCAATCTATCAATAATGACATAAATAGCATTGTAATATCACATGCTCCCATTTTCATTTTAGTATGGAGAGACACTGTAGAAAATCATTGGGTCTCTAATGTTCTACCTTGACTTATTGGAAAGTGAGGCATCTAGAGACAAAGTTGACTATATCGCTCTTCATATCCAGCCACTAAAAACAGTGCTTCAAATCTTGATACATCTTCATACTTCTTGGATGGATAACCAACCTAGATGCATGAGCTTCCTTTAGAAGATCTGATCAGAGTTCAAGGTTGTTAGTCACCCCCAATTAAACTCAAAACCTAAGGGCCCCATCATCGGACATTCTAAAGTCACACAATTTCTCTGACTTCAACTTTTCTTCCAACTTCACTACTTTGGGATCCAAAGATTGGGCTTTTGTGATTTTCTGGATGAGAGTTTGTTGGATCCAAATTTGGGTAAGATAGGCGCCCTCATCATAAAGGTTCAATCGAAGACCCTGGATTTTCTTGAGCATTCTCCACTTGAAAACCATAACCTGGGCCAATAATGGTGAGTTCTTCCTACTAAAAATATCCACGCTACATTATCTTTTTAGGGATTGTATAGGAGCTTATAGTCATAGCCAGTCAAGAAGTCCGTCCAATGCCTCTATCTCATGTTTAATTCCTTCTAAGAGAATAAGTACTTTAAACTCTTATATTCGGTATAGATTTTAAAAGTTTGACCATACAAATAGTGATGTCATATCTTGAGGGCAAAGATTATGGCTGCTAGCTAAAGTTATGAGTGGAGTAGTTCCGTTCATGTAGTTTCAGCTGCCTTGAACCATAAGCTACTACCCAACCATATTGCATGAGCATGCATCCAAAACAAACATGAGATGCATCACAAGAAACCTAAAACTGACTAGTGTTGTTAGGAAGAATCAGTACTGAGGCAGTGGTTAGTCGACTTTTACGTTTGACAAAACTTTAGTGACATTAGTTGGCTAACTATAATGAATCACTACCTCAACCTTCGAGGGATCCATAGAAACACCATCACTAAAAACAACATGACCAAGGAAAGAGATCCAGTCCAACAAAAAGGAGCACTTATAGAACTTAACATACAATTTATGTTATTTACGAGTTCTCAAAACTTAAGTCAGGTGGATAGGATGTCTTTATAGTCGTGAGAATACACTAGGATGTCATCAACGAAAACAATGACCATTGATTCAGTGTAGACTTGAAAATCTGATTCATAAGGTCCATGAATACCACAGGAGCATTGTTAACCCAAAGGGCACGACCCTAAATTCAATATGGCCATACCTACAGCAGAACATTGTCTTGGAAATGTCTTTAACTTTAACTCTCAACTAGTGATATCCTGACCTGAGATCAATTTTGGAGAAGACTTATGCACCCTATACCTGGTCAAACAGATCGTCAATGCTGCAATGGTACTTGTTCTTGATTGTCACCTAGTTGAGCTTCCTATAATCATTACACAACTAGAGGGTTCCATCTTTTTTCTTAACAAACAAGACCGGAACACCGTAGAGAATTTCTTTGTATGATAAACCTCTTTTCTCATAGTGTTACAATCTGATGATCTAACTCCTGAAGTTATGCTTGGCTTATCCGATACATGGGTTTAGAGATGGGTTGTGTCCCTGGAACTAGGTTGATGGAGAATTCAATGTCTTGGCTAGGTGGCAAACCTAGAAGCTCCTCAGGAAAAACATTAGGGAAGTTGCAGACAATTAGGATTATCTGTAGAGAGTTCTCATAATCCATTTTTCTAAACACCAACAACGTTAGAAAAATAGGCAATTTTATCTTATATTTTTATCATGCATATAAACTCAAAGAATGTCAAACACAGTTAGTTTAAAACATTCAATTTTATTTACAGTTATATTGTTATACGAAAAAAAATTCCCTCTTTTACTTATGTCATAGGAATGTTTCTTCTTGGGGAGGTAGGAGAGAGGTGGAGGGTTGTAGTTTTATCAAAACAATCAATAATGGCATGGGAAGCCTCCAGAAAATCTATACCTAAAATCACATCAAACGTAGAAAACTCTAAGAGTATATGGTCTCCAGTTAACTCTTTACCCAAAACTTTCAGCTTACAGGCCTTATACACTACATAAAGTCCCTTAGACAGTGTCTCTACAACCAAGATTTATGCTAAAGGTTCATACTCAATTGTCAATTTCCTAGCAATTTCAAAAGACATGAAGGAGTAGGTGGCACCAGTATCAATTATAACATGAGTAGAATTATGAATAGAAATCGTACCCTAAATAATAATTGGCGTAACCACAACACCAACCTCGTCCGAAGTGGAAACCCTTCATCCTGCAATACATCTAGCAGCATTCCCAGCAGCGATTAGACCTTGAATTGTCTAAAATAATTCAGTGAACTTTACTCGGGTTGGGGCAGCCTAGGTATTAGGTCTTTCTACAGACGGTCTCCCTCGAGTCATATTTACCTACAAAAGGACAAAAGGGTTTAGTATAGTTTTCAATCACCAAGGTCAAAAGGATACTATTATTTTAAGAAATTTCTAGATTTCTAGACATAATTCCTAGGCCTCAATGTAAGGAATGTATGAGAATCTTGCTCTAATACCACCTGTGACATCCCGGTATCTGATGATGCAAAAGTATCCGATAGCATAATAAATATGAGTGCATAAAAAAATTATACAACGAAAGAAAAGTCATCCCTTCTAAAATTGATGTTCAACTAAGGCCAAGTAGTTGGAGAATAAACATATATACAAATGTTGTTCTAGCCATTTCTATCATTACAAAAAAACTTTTCATCAGTATACAATCATTCACATGCACTCAAATATCCCCTACAACCCTGCAAATAAATCCAAACAAACTTCAAGACACAGCTCGGGAGCGATTCTTCACTTTCCTCATCATTTGGGGGGAAAAGATTGGGGTGAGTTCCATAAAACTCAGTGAGGGTAATAATATTTAAACTACACTACCAACATTTCAAAGATTATTTTATTTTAAAAAAAAATGTTGTTACTTTTACAATCCATGAGACTTACTATTAAAGAGCGTTGTAGATTTTGTCTTACCATTTTTCATTTAAAATACAGTTGAAAATATGGTGCTTTTAATTTACTAAATTTCGTTTTGAAGTACCAGTCTCAAAACATAAGCAGTCAGGAGGAACAATGAGAAACATATTGATACAACAATCTAAAATTGGCATAAAAAACGAAACGGTGAGAAACATATTTGACATAGAAACTTATTTAACATGGGTAACAACAAGTCCTAGCTCATCTACTTTAGATTTCCCATTTTAGTTTTAGTGTTTTACAAATATTTACGTGAAGCTGTTTTAGCTTATATCTTCATATGGCAGAAGGGATCCCTAACTACCACTGTGAATGGAAAATAGTTTAGTTCGATATATGATTAAGTAGTTGGAAACTATGGCCACGACTGTACTTCGCCATTGTGGCCCCTACAATCAATTGTGATCAACTCTCGTTAGAGGAAAAACCAGTACCATTCACAAGAGCTGTTCATCAGTAGTCAATTTCAGTTTCTCTCAGTGATAAGGATAAAAAAAATTTCAATTTTTATTCATTATTTTTAACAATCACATTCTCAATCTCAGTTCAATAGAATTTCACTTCGACCCATTGGGTCCATCAAACCAGTCCTTAAACCTATAACTTTTCCAGTTTCATAAATTTCACTCATCCAGATCATCTTGACCTAATTACCAAATTTGGATCAAAACAAGGCCAACTAAAAGAATATAGACCCAATTAGTGTTCACTAATGGACCTGGACCACTAAGGGTTCATTGGATTTAACCAGACCTAGTAAGGGTCCACTGAACTAAAGCAAACCCAATGGTGGTCCACTAAAATAGGACGGAGCCAGTGGAGGTCCACTAAACTAAACAAGACCTTTTGGGGGTCCAATGAACTAGGCCAGACCTAGTTGGGGTCCATTAAAATTGGTTAGGCCGTCGGGTTTACCTCTTAGGCTGATGCCCCATTGGGGTAATCCTCTCGAGCTTCACCCAAATGGACAAAGTTGAGAGCTCAACTGCATAGTGTTTTTGGCTTATAGGCATGTGAAGTAGCCGTACAACTCGACATGTCGTGCAAGGAACAAGCCCACGTAGTCGTACTCAGTAGAACAGTGCCGAACACATGCTATGCATGCTAGCAATTCCTCTTGCGCGCGTAGGCTTCTTATCGTGCAAACATGCCAGGCAAGTCATGTGTACGCATACATGTGGCACGTGCACATAGATGCGCACACACACAGCAGGCCCCCTTGGCATACTAGCACGCCTGGTGGGGCCTGTGCTCCCGTGCACTGCTACTGTGCAATTATAGCAACTGGGGATCATGTACCTTGTGCATGGTTGAGAGATAACCGCACTGCATGACTCCTTCTCGTCACCTTGGTGCCCTACACTAATTTATGAGCTTCTCTTTTACCTCTCAAATCATTTCATTTTGAAACTTCACGTACCCTTTCACACATGCACAATCATATAAGAAATATAAGTAGAAAACAATCACCTTGAATCGATCAAATTTTCAATAAAATACGGTTACTAAATGGCGCACACATGCATGCATGAAACCAAATTAAAACAAATATATGAATTCATTATTTCTAACATTTCAAATTCTAAAAAACACATTAAAAAGGTACACAATAATAGCAAAATCGTTACCAAACTTTTAAGCTTTCAGGTTCCAAAAGAAATGAGGTTAGCTTATTGTTTGAAGGAGAATGAAGGTTACTCGGCACCCATGGATTTATAAAAGAAGTTTTGAAATTTTAAGGGAAAAAAATCTCAAGAGTAAACTCTTGGGAAACTAAGTAAAGAAGGGAAAGCAAGAGGAAAAATTGGGAAGCTCACCGTTTGGGGGAGAAAAGCTCTTGGGTCGCTTGTTGATGCACTCTCTCTATCTTTCTCTCAACCAAGTGAAGAAGAAGAAAAAAATAAAGAAAATGCAAGAGAGAAGAGTGAAATTTGGCTTTAATAGCCAAAAGGGGCACATGTGATCCATTATATCACATGTAATGGCCCTTGGCTATTGATCAGCCCTAGTTGCTAACCGACCATCCCATTATGGCATAAATGCCTTGGGCAGCGTGTTGTTCCCCCTTGGGCAGCATGCACTATCTTGGGCAGTGTGTGCCACTGATTGGGTGGTGTGTTGTTGTTGGTTGGTGTGTTGTTGTTGGTTGGGAGACATGTCTCTATTTTTTGTACTACCATCGCGTCACATCTATCACTCCTTTCCCATTAACTTTCTCGCTACTCACCAAATTTTGCCACTTGGTACAAATCTAATGTTCCCCATTATCTATAGATGTGGACCCCTTCCTTCCCATTTCCTCATAACTTCCATTTCATTCTTCCATCCTCCAAGAGCTTAGAGAGAGAGGGAGTGATCTAGAGAGAGAAGGAGAGGAGAAGAAGAAGAAAGGTGTAGAAACTTGAAGATTTTGATAAGAAATTTAGTATTTACTTTTGAACATCTTGAGGAGTATTTCTAGAGTCAAAATTTATGAAGCTTGAAATTATGATTTGTATGATTATGTTAAATGTCGTGATAAAGCATGTTATATGATCCTATATGCACTTAATGATTTGCATGTATTTTTAAATGATATAATTTTTGTGATCGATTTGTGAAATGCAAAAAATGAGATTAAGTATGAAATGGTATGAAAAATATGAATTTGTATTGACATTCATAATGCATCAAGTGTTTTATTAGGCTTTTTATCTCTGAGGGATTTCTATTTTCCCCCTCCCTCATCTGGTCTGGAAAGATTTGAGAGGACCACTCCTTATGGATGACAATGTACCTTCTAACGAGAGTGGTGATGCAAATTATCTATTAGGGGTCACCTTTGGCTAAGTACTACAAGGGCTATAAACTATCTGATAGGAACATTATGGTTGGTATGGCCATAGTCATAGATCATATCATGGTTTGGCAAGCCAGAAATGTTGGCAAATTGCCATTATATATCTAATCTGGTCTTTCCACATGGGTAGTTAAAAATTTGTATCTACACTCAGTAGATGGAAGTCAGAATGACTTCGTGAAGCATGACATAAAAATCTGAGCATCTCATGATTTATTTGATTTTTTCTATTATCAGCATGATTGATTTGATTTTTATAACTATGACATGATGGATCTGATGCTTTTATAAAGTAATAAAATGTTTTCATAAATTAAGAAAAGGATCTTGACGTGACCCTTGATGGTAAGTATTGATGACGTAATAATTCACTTTTAAAATCTTATGATGTTATTTAAATACTATTTTTCTTACTGAGTATATGGAACTCACCCTTATCATGCCCCCCAAATGAAGAAGATAGTGAGGAACCGATTGTCCTGTTGAAGTCTATGAAGATCTCATTGATCCATAAACCTTGAGTGCATGACTTGTCCCACACTCTGATGACTCCATTCACATAGTGAAGGAAATGACCTTTTTTTATTTTGATATTTTATATTTTGTTGCCACTTCTGACCTTAGTTATATATATGTGTAATTGGAACTCATATATTTTGGTAAGGGATTTGTAATAATTTGCTCCGCTGCATATAATTATTTATCATGCACTCATAATATGTTTCTGTATCTGGCACCCTTATGCGTAATTAGCATTTGTGATGTCACAAAAAGATCCTCCAAAATTTGCAGACATGATAGTCGGCGGTCATGTCGTTCTCGTAGCCATGCCCCCCATATAGCGTAGGTCCCACCGTCGGCCACCCATTCTTCAACCACCTACCACTTTTCCTATCCGGATAGTGCCACATTTTGCTCATCCATGGCCCCTCCTTAGCTATATAAAAAGCTTTCTTCCTTCACTTTTCCACCATTTTTCCCATTCTTCCATTTTATAAATTTTTGAGAGAGAGAAAAAATATTTAGTGAGAGAAAGAAGCAAGAAAGAAGAAAAGAAAGTAGAAGTTTGAGGAGTTGTCCAAGGAGTACGACAAGTCCTTCCTTTCCCTTGCTAAAGACTAATTTGACTTTGATTTCGGTAAGGGTCTCGTTAGTGTTTTTTCTTACATTTCTAAGTGCACTTTTTAGTTGAACTAGATTGTGATACTGATGATTCATGAATGGATTTCTGCACTGTTTTGGTGAATAATTATTTGGATGATGTGTGAGATATGATGCATGATGGTTGTACTATATGATGAATGACTATAATGTATGAAGTTCTATAAAGATTGATGTTGTTTAATTAGATAAGTGACATCATGTTATTGAGCATGATGATTTGATGCATACATCCTTTAGGTCGATTATTGCTTATTATGGAGATATTGAGCATGATGTATGAAAAATAAGACGATTGGTAACTGCATGTGGGTTTGGCCCTTTGCCATACCTTGGTAATGGCAAACAGGGTTATTCTAGTGGGCCCTGGCCCAAGAGGATGACCTGAAGGTCAAGACCGGGTAAACATGGGCCTTTAAGCTGAATATGTGAAATAGGCCTTTAGGCTGGATATGTTGTTGAATCTCTATTGGATTTGGAATATGAAAATGGTTGTATTGAACATGAAAAATGTAGATAAAAGAATAAGGAATTTATTGTGAACATGGAATAAACAAGTGAAAAGAATGAAAAAATCCATTCAGCTGCTATCTCTGAGGGGTTTCTATTTCTCCTTCCTCTGAATAAACATTGATGAACTGCTCCCGATGATTATTGGCATTCTTTATATTGAGAGTAGATTAGTGTTAGGATATATAGGTCTATAGTGGTGATATATGAATATGGTCATAGTTTAGATGGAAAAATAGAACTGGCCGGAAAAGGCTTGATGAATCACAATGATAGCTGGGGATCTCCTCTACCTTCAATGGATATATGTTGTAATGGCTTTGCGCGGAGATCAGTAAATGACTTAATAAAACACATATATGAATAAGAATACAATATGAGACTATATGACGTTTTTGTATGATGGTTCTTCTACTTATCTTGAGATTATTGGGTATGCCATTTATTTAATATCTAATGAATATTTGACATGCTTGGATATGCCTTATGTGACACAATATGCCTGCTAATGATCTTGATAAAATCTACCCTTTGCTTGGTCATACAATTGGTTCACTGAATTTTCTTAAAGAAAGACAAACGTTTTCTAAGTATATGAACGTATTCATCCTTTGGTGGCCCTCCAAGATTGGTTTATATGAAAATATTGCTCAGGTTATTTACTTTTAAACCTTAGCTGTGTGGTTTAAATATTGTGTCCCTTATCGAGTTTATATAGAACTCACCCCTAATTTGTGTCCCTAAATGATGTGGAAGTTGATGATTTGTTCCCTGAGTTTTTTATTGAAGTTTTATTAGAGCCATTCACGGATCTTTAGTAATTCTTTAAGACATAATTCGAGTGTAATAGTTTATTTTGCACTATGATGTAATATCCTGAAAGGACTCTACATTTTGTATTTAATACTTAGGATTGTCAATTTATGGTCTCTGATGTAAGTTTTAAAACTTAGTTTGCTTGTAAGGGATTTCTAAATTTTTGCTTCAATGTTAAACTTGTTTTTAGCACTCATAACTACTTGGTAGTTGGCTCCCTTCTACCTTAGGTATGTGGGATGTTACAAAATTGTATCAAAGCCTAACTATAGAAATATCCCTTATACCAAGATCTATAGTTTAGACTTAGAGAAAACCTTAGAAAATTCTTAGAATTAGAAATGATTTTTTTTCTAGTCATCAAGCTTGTTGTCTCCCTTTTGAAAGAATAATGACTCGAAAGGGACCATCCATAAAATGCCCTAAGGCTCAGGATGCTCTGACTAGGGCTAAGTTTACTAAGCTACTCTGAGTCATCCAGTGTTTGACCATTGTAGACAGAACCATTTCACAAAACATCTATGAGTTTAGGAGACTGAACCCTTCTTCCTTGATGGTGGACCCAATCTTTTGGCAGTAGAAACTTGGATTCTACAAATAAAAAAGTTTTTCTCTATTCTGGGCCTAATTGAGGAACAGAAGATCCTTTTTGCACTTTCATGTTTGTAGGTGAAGCTAAGCATTGGTGGCAGCTTAAGAAAGATGTCCCACTCCTACAACCTGGGATATTTTTATGGATACCTTTCTAGAGAACTTCTTCCCAGTTTATGTTCGAGAGAAAAGGAAGAGAAATTTTAGGACCTATGCTAAGGAAATATGACGGTTAACCAGTATGCAACTAGGTCTGTTAGTTACCCTAGTTTGCCCTCTAGGAGTGATCATTTATTGTGGGTTCATAGTACTCAACATTGAAGAGATGGAAGCAACTGGAGTGTAGCCAATCTTAGCAAGACCTTCGATGGACTCTATTACCAAAGGATCCTAATAAATCTCGATAAAAAGGAATTTTCTAATTAAATACCCTAGAGGAACTTAATCAATGGTTGGAATTTTGGGAGTCACCCAAACTTTGATAGGTTTTGAGGGTAATATAATACCTTTACGAAAGGATTATGTAAAGTGAAATAAAGAGTTTTAGAACATGTTACAGTCAGCCACTTAAGTTTTAAATCTATGAGACTGGAATACAAGTTCTTGGTGAATGAACCTTAGTTTGGGACTATTTAGAAGAGAAGTAACCAACCTAGGAGAACTTATGAATCATAAGAGAATATAAGCAACAGAAAGCGAGGAGTTGTGATGGTATGTGTGGGATGTAAATAACCATTATATTCGAGGTTAGTAGTATATTATGATAATGAGTTTACACAAATTCCTAATAAATCAATCCTCCTTCTAGAGACAGAAATGAAATGGCCCATTTTGGAAGCATCCTCCTTTTCTCATTTAGGAAAGACCTTAAAGTTTTTCCCAAGAATTAAAACAATATATTTAAGATTTGCTCAACCATGCTTGGAAAACAAATGTGTATACATATATATGTAATGATAAAAGAAATAATACAATCTTAGATACAATATCCTAAAAGATCAATTATTATGATACCATAAACCGAACTCCCTAAAACTAAAATTTCTAAAACACAAGTACTACTATTAACAAATTCAATGATATGAATTACCCAACCTCCACCAGCCATAAGTCATAAAGATTTGTTCCTAACTCATAATTGACCCGCATGTGTGCTTGGTAGAGCCCGGGGGATGTGTGCAGCTTTTTGAGCGCACATAATGTTCCAAGGGATTCTATTTGAGCACTTGGTCATGCTTGGACAACAACCCACATGCATCGATTGCATGGCACAACTGTGCAATGCAATCCCTTCCAGCACCTTAGTGCCTCGCTCGATTATTTTTTTTCCTAAATCAATAAAACTCGTAAACTCACTTAACCATTCATCTTATTAAATCGTGACGACACACATACTTCATCGCATATCAAGAAAGACAATACTCCTATCATTACCTTAGGGTCAACTATGATTGGTGTTTTAAACAGAAGAAAAAAGGCTTCTTAAACTGTAGAAGAGAAGTGGTTGTGGCGGCAACCTATATTTTTAGAAAAATTGAGTAAAAGCTATATAGGAGGAAGGGAAGTTACGAAAGGAAAAAAAAAAGAGAAAAAATGGCCAAAGGGAAGGGTGTTTACCTAATGGAAGAAAAGAGATGAACGAGTTATGGTTCAATTCACACAAGTAGCACGATCACACGTTGTTCATGTAACAATCCACTCGTGGTCTTCTCTCAGAATCTTGCTTGGGTTTTTCTCTTGGTTTAGCTCTTCACTTTGCTATTTTGTTTTCCTCTCTTCAAATGAGTGAAGAGAGAAAAAGAAGAAATCCTCTTAAGCAGGAGAGGAAGGAGAGTCATCGACCGTCAAATTATGTGACATCCCAAATACTAATTAAAGCATAAGAGTGCCAGATACAGAAATAGATAGTAGTGCATTTAAAATAATTACATGCAGCATAATAAAATATATTACAAAGCACTTACAAAATAAGTTTGAGTTCCAAATCTTATAATACTGAGGGAAAATAAAAATAAATACAAGCCTCGTAAAAGTTGGACTCATTAGAGTGCGAAACAATATATGCACTCGTATGAGCAGGTGAACTAGTGGTTCTTCACTATCATCCTCATCTAAAGAGGGATCATGGAAAGAGGTGAATTCCAATATACTCAATAAGAAAAATAATATTTAAATGACATTACTAAGATTTTAAAAGTAATTAACTTAGAAATAATACCTTATACACTTACCATCAGGGAACATGCACTTGGGACCATTCAATAATAAAAAAACATTTTATTTTATTTAAAAAATATCAACATTAAATCAATCATATCAAACATATGATCACATCATGTAAATAGAAAAAAATCAAATAAATCATATCATATCATGCTTTCATTGCATCTTTTACTAATTTTTCATGCGAAGCCGTTCCAACCTCTATCTACTGAGAGCAATACGGATTCCTGACTACCACTATAGGATGACCAATTTATTTCATATCATTTTTAACACATTTACGGCTTACTAAACAATGACATGTTCTATGACCATGATTGTGCCAAATACAGTGGTCCTGCATATAAACTATAGTCACGGCCATATATTACTAAAGGTGGCCCCTACAATCATATCTCGTCATCACTCCCATCAGAAGGTTTGTTGTCATCCATAGGGAGCAGTACTCTCACGTCTTTTAAGACTAGATGGGGGAGAAATAGAACTCCTCATAGATAAAAAAACCCTAACGGATCATATTAATTTAAATATCATGCATGCAAATATCCATAATCCTTCCACATGTTAGTCAAATAACATCATGCTTCATATTTAATATATTAATTTATTTACTTTTAAAATGATGCAAATCATCCAATATCATGGAATATGTATGTAAACATATTTAAAACATAACAATAATTAAACATGTAACAAGTCATGTCACATTCATGCAATATTCTTTTATTAATCTAGAAATTATCCTTATAAAGTACAAAGTTAATACCAAATTTCTTACTGAAAGCTTGAAGACTTTCCCAACTCTTCCTCTTTATATCCTCTCTTTCTTTCTCTAAAATTTACTTTGGTGAATGGAAGAATGAAGATGACGTGATGGAGTGGTGGAGAAGATCCCTATTTATAGGAAAAGGGGACCATTGGATTTCTGCTAAGTGGCATAAAATGTCAGGAGAGAGGGAGAAGGAAAAAAGACCAATGCGATGTGGAAATTGATGGACGTGACTGACGAGACGACGGTAGCACCAAGACCGAAGGTGCACTGCCCAAACTGCGGTGGTGTGTGTGGACCAAGCCTGCGTTGCACCCAGGCTGAGGCCTATTATGTATAGTGCGTGCCCCATGCACTACGCAGATGGGACTTGCGTGGAGGCGCATATCCTGTGCTGGTCTTGCACACGCGTATGTGAGCAGCTCGTGGGGCTCACACAAAGAAGAAAAGTTTCACACAGCGTTTCCCATGGGGTTTTTCTGACGTTTTCCTTCTTCGTTTTTTTAAAATTTTAAAATTAGTAAAATAAATAAACAAATACATAAATAAATAATTAAAATAAATAATCAAATACATAGATAATAAATTGGTTTGTAAAGGATAAAAATTTAAATTTTAAACTCAATTTCATTTGAGAACCAAAATATAAACTTAAAGAGTTAATGGTCTTAGGGCCCGAATAAATAGAGGTTTTACACAACATTTAAGTGCAAAGGTTTTCGGGGTGTTAAATCTCCCCCACCTTTAAAAAATTTTGTCCTCCAAATTTGTTACAAATAGATGAGGAAACTTCTCTCGTATTTCACTTTCCAATTCCCATGTCACCTCTTCTAGAGTGTGATGTTGCCACTGCATCTTTACCATCGGGATTTTTTTATTGTTCAAAACTTTATTAGTCCATCGAGGATTTCAGCGTGAAACTCCTCGTAAGTCATGTCTTATTGGACCTGCATTTCTTAGTGTGGAATAATTTTAAAAGGCTCAAGGTGGTACCTTTTAAGCATGGAAATATGAAAAACATCATGCAGTCCTGAAAACTTGGAGGTGGAGTAAGGCAGTATGCCACGGGTCCAATACGTTTCACGATAATAAAAGGTCCCACATATCTAGGGCTCAACTTTCCCTTCTTACCAAACCACATTTTACCTTTGGAAGGAAGGATCTTGAAGAAGACATGGTTAGGTGACCTTGGGAGGGCGTTCCAGTTACCCGAGAGGCAACCATCAGATTTCATGCTAATACAGAAATAAGGCCTAAGAAAATCCTAGAAAAAGGAAATAGATTTGAGATTCAAAAACAAGGCCCAATGCCATGAAACCCAAGGATCCAGTTCGTGTAAGCTTAGATCAGGTAAGATGGGCCATTGATGCCATTAAGATTGGGAAGCCTTATGGGTCGCAAAGGCAATCGATCCAAATAAGCATAAATGACAATGAGTTGTGGGCTTTCAAATTGATCCTAAAAGATAATGGTGGCGTGTTCGAGATGACACATGGAGGGGAGGTACCTTCGGGTGGGAGACTCAAGTCACCCGACCTGTTAGGCCTAACCCAAGGCCTAGCACGTTGTGCACCCAAGAAGGACATGTGGCCCATGCCGCATGTCCCTGTAGGTGGGTCGACCGAGGCCCATCAAGAAGACCCAAAGACTGGCCCTCATCTCGAGGCCCAATTTAGTGGACCCGCACCCAAGGGAGAAGAAATTGGGTTAAATGCCCGGCACAGCAAGCTAGCCCAGAAGCCAAACTCAAAGGCCACACGCATGTGGGCTTGACCTAAAGGCTGCACACGCGAGGGCCCGACCCAAAGTTGCTCGCACACGAGCAGGCTTCCTTAGTCATACGGGTGAGGTGTGTGTGGTAAGTTTTTGGAGTTTTTTTCTCCACATGGCCCATGTGATTTTTCAGCCCAAAATTTACAAAATTCACATGGAAATTATTACCTCATTATTTAATTATTATTATTTAAATTAAGAATTAATTATATAATATTTTAATCTTATGATTATCCTAAGCTATTATTTTATTACATTTTTAATCTTAATTATTTATCTAATTATTTTAATGTGAATTCCACATGTGTTTTATATGAATTTCACATGGAATAAATATGGATTTATTTTAATTAATATTTTATTGTAATTCTATCCCTTTGGATTGTTTAATTAATTTATTTGGGATAGAATAATTATTTTATTATGTAGAATTTATCTAGGATATTATTTTATTAAATTATTTCAAGATTTTGTACTCATTTAGATTGTCCGAAAAAGGCTATAAATAGACCTTTACTCCTAGGATGTAAACACACCTTTTAAAATAAATTTGAGATAATTCTTGAGAGCTTTGGCTTTTCTTCTTTTAGCATTTTTGCTAAAATTAGCTTCTTCAAGTTCTTCGGGAAGTAGGAGTCTTCAGAAGTCTTGTTGAGCCATGGAGCGAGGATCAACTTATCGATAAGTCTGTGGCATTTTTCCTTTCATTGTTTTATTTTTCCTAGTCTTTGTTTTTGCTTTCCTTTTAGTATCGTAGATTTAATTAGAGGGAGGAGTTCTTCTAGCGGTTATAGTTTCAGTACTGCATATATTGAATGGATTTTAGGAGTGGATTTGATCCTTCCCATACCCTCTCACGTCATCTGGTATCAGAGCTTTAGCTCCTAGAAACTCAAACCTATCTTTATTTGCTTTAGCATTTTGTTCATTAACAATTCAAATTAATTTTTAATTTGTTCGTATTACATTCTTCTTGAATTCATATCTATCTGTCAAATTCAAGTAGTTCATGTTATTATTCAAAAAGAAAATTTATATATCAAAAAATTAAAAATATTCCAATTACACCCGATAAGGCAATTGTCACGTTGTCTGCATCTTGTATGAAAAAAGTAGAATAAACTGCCAATTATATTGTCAAAAAACCATTGAGAGGAAGATTAAGTCATCTCGTAGGTACAAGTGAAAACTTCTATTTTTTTATTCTGTCTGCTTGGTTCATATTGCATTACACAATCCACCTGTGCTTGCACAGTTTGGGAATTTAGAGTTCGTTAGGAATTATTCTTTGTGGCAATTTTTCCTAACTTGCAGGGACTCGAATAAGGGGATCTCAACTCCAAATCTCAACTTGACCAAGAGAGTGAGTGTGGCAGCAGAGACAAGTTTAGTAGGACAACATGAATTTTGGAGCCGAGACATTAGCACAATTCCACATGTGCATGTGTTCCACCAGACCCCAGTACCATCCTAGCACCTTCCACTAGTTTTTAATTTCCTTGTTGTATCCAGGATCACTACGTAGTAGTGAGATGGATTTGAGAATGAATCCTTTCGAAGAAGGGGGTGATGATGTGACCTCAGGAGGGCGTTCCACTTACTTGGGAGGCAACCATTAGATTTTGCACAACAAGGCCCGGGAGAAGCCTGAACCAAGGAAATGGAATTGAGATTCGACGACAAGCCCAATCCCATGAAGCCCAAGGATCCAGTTCGTGCAAGCTTAGATCGGGTAAGATGGATCATCGATGCCATTAAGACCAAGAAGCTTTATGGGTCGTCGAGACAACCGGCTCAAAGAAGCATCAAGATGATGAGTTATGGGCTTTCGGATTGATCCTATAAGACGATGCATGGAGGGGAGGTACCCTCGGGCGGGCGACCCGAGTCACTTGGCCTGCCACCTAGCCCACTAGGCCCAACATATGGCCTAGCGAGCCGTGCACCTGAGAAAAATGTGTGGTCCATGTTGCACGCCTCTGCAGGTGGCTGACCGAGGCCCATTGGGAAGATCTAAAGGCTGGCCCTCATCTCGATGCCTGTTCAGCAGACCCACACCCGAGGGAGAAGAAACTGGTCCAAATGTCTAGCCCAGCAAGTCGACCCAATAGCCCGGTCCAGCAGCAGCCTGACCCAAAGGCAGCACACGTGCCCAAAGCCACGCGCTCATGTACGGGCTTCCCTAGCCATACAAATGAGGTATGTATGTGTGGTAAGTTTTTGGACTTTTTTTCTCCACACAGCCCATGTGACTTTTCAGCCCAAAATTTACAAAATTCGCATGGTAATTATCATCTCATTACTTAATTATTATTATTTAAATTGTAGATTAATTATATAATATTTTAATCTTGAGATGATCCTAAGCTATTATTTCTTAATTATTTATCCTATTATTTTAATGTGAATTCCACATGTATTTTATATAGATTTCACATGAGATAAATATGGATTTATTTTAATTAATACTTTATTATAATTCTATTCCTTAGGATTATTTAATTAATTTATTTGGGATAGAATAGTTATTTTATTAATTTATCTAGGGTATTACTTTATTAAATTTTCTCAAGATTTTGTACTCACCTAGATTTCCTAGGAAAAACTATAAATAAACCTTTGCCCCTAGGATGTAAACACACCTTTGAGAATAAATTTAAGAGAATTCTTAAGAGCTTCAGTTTTTCTTCTTTTAATATTTTTGTTAAAATTAGCTTCTTTAAATTCTTTGGGAAGCAGGAGTCTTTAGAAGTCTTGTTGAGCCAAGGAGCGGGGATCAACTTATCAGTAAGTCCATGGCATTTTTTCTTTCCTTGTTTTAGTTTTCTTAGTATTTGTTTTTTCTTTACTTTTAGTATTGTAGATTCAATTAGAGGGAGGAGTTATTCTAGCAATTATAGTTTCAGAATTGCATAAGTTTAGTCGGTTTCAAGAGTTGATTCGATCCTCCCCATACCCTCCCATGTCACATGGTCGTCAACAGTAGATTCCAGTGGTCTCCTACGGTCGTCAGTGTAACTCTTCTGATGACTCTGAGGGGTGGGGAGACTCTTTCGAATAATGGAAACTTTTGTCAATGGTTTCTTGGATGTAATTTGGTCACAAGTGATTCTAGTTTCCAACTTCATTCCAGCAAGTTGGAGAGTGACAGCACCTACCATACAGGCTTCATATAGACTCATGCCTATGTTGGAATGATAACTACTGTTATAAAGAAATTCACATAAAAGAAGATACCCTTACTAATTGTCACCAAAGTCAAGAACACATGCACACAACATATCATCAAGCATCTAGGTACATTCAAACTAACCTTCAGTTTGAGGATGATAGGCAGTATTGAAGTACAATCCCGAACTAAAGGCTTCTAAAATGGTCCCAGAAAAGGGTGGTGAATTGTGGACCTTTGTCTCAAACAATAGAAGAGAGAAAGCTGTGGAGTCAAACAATCTCTTAACGTAGAGACGGGCTAACTTGCTAGTGTAGTCTGTTGTTATGATAGGTAGAAAATTGACGGTCTTGGTCAACCTATCTATAATAACCCATATTGCATTATGACTGGAACAGGTTCTGGGCGAATCGGTGAAAAAGTCCATGGTCATATGATCTCACTTCTATTTTAGAATAGGGAGGCCTTGCAACAAACTACCCAGTCTCTCATGCTTAGCCTTAATTTGTTGACAAGTAAGGCATCAAAAAAAATAGTCAGCAATATCTTTTTTCATTCCAAGCCACTAGTATTAGCATCTCAAGTCTCTGTACATCTTGGTACTTCTAAGGTGAATGGATAACTTGAAGGCATGAGCAACCTTAAGAACATTTATTCTAACTACAGCAGGGACCCAAACACAATCTTGGAATTGACACAAACCATCATCTGTGAACCTAAAATTAGGAAATTTATAAGAAGTAAACTTACATAGGTTTTGAGTTATCTTGGGGTCAGTGGACTGAGCTTCCTAAATCTTTATTAAAAGATCATGCAAAGCCCGAATTTGGGTAAGGTAGGCACCATTGCCATAGTGATTAAGGCGGAATGCCTGTATTGCATCAACTAGTTTCTAACTAGAGGCCATCATTCAGGCCAACAAAGTGAACTCCTTCTGACTCAAGGCATCAACAACCACATTACCTTTACTAGGGTGGTAGAGGATCTCGAAATTATAATCTTTCAGGAGGTCCATCCAATGCCTCTATCTCATATTCAATTCTCTTTGAGAAAATATGTATTTCAAATTATAGTTAGTATAAATTTTAAATGTCTAGCCATACAAATAGTAGCGCCACATTTGCGATCAAAGACGATAGCAGCTGAGTCCAGGTTGTGCGTGGCGTAATTACACTCATGGGGTTTCAACTATCGAGATCCATAAATGACTACCTGACTATGTTGTATCATGACATATCCCAAACCTACATGAGATTTATCGTAGAAAACCTAAAATCGCCCAGCATTATTAGGAAGGATCAACACTCGGGCAGAGATGAAGCAATACTTTAACTTAACAAAACTAAGTTCATATTCTTCATCCCAAACAAATGCTACACCCCTCTTAATGAGGCGGGTCAAAGGAGTTATGATTTTGGAAAACCCATCAATAAATCAGTGGTAGTAGTCCACCAAACCCAAGAAACTGCGTACCTTAGTGATATTGGTTGGTCAAATCAAATTAATTACAGCTTCTACCTTAGAAGGATTAACAGAAACTCATTTGATAGAAATCACATGACCAAGAAAAAAGACTCAATCCAACTAAAAAGAACATTTGCTGAATTTTACGTACAAGTGATTCCAATAGAAGGTCTCCAATACATAGGAAAAATGGTCTGCATGTTCTTTGTGATTCTTTGAGTACACCAGGATGTCATCAATGAACACGATGATGTATTGATCCAATCCATGCTGGAAGCCTGATCATAAGATCCATGAAAGTAGTAGGGGCATTAGTTAATCTAAAAGGCATTACCTTGAACTTGAATTGACCATACCAGCATTGAAAGGCTGTCTTACGAATATCTTCTTCCTTCTCTCTCAATTAATAGTACCCCAATCTAAGGTTGATCTTGGAGAATACTATAGCACCTTGTAACTAATCAATAAGGTAATCAATACAAGGCAAGGGATACTTATTTTTTACCATCACTTGATTGAGCTCTCTATAGTCAACACATAGTCGGAGAGAACCATTTTTCTTCTTTACAAAAAACACCAGGGTACTCCAAGGAGAATGCTTAGGGCAGATGAATCTTTGCCCAAGAAGCTCAAAAAGTTAGTGGTCAAGTTCAACAAGCTCGATTGAACTCATACGGTAAGCGAGCTTTGAGATTGGTTGAGTTCTTAAAAGTAGATAGATAGAAAATTCTCTCTTTTATGGGGGAGGTAGACCAAGCAGCTCCTTTGTAAAGAGATCTGAAAAGTTTCAAACCATAGGGATTGTAAAAACTGTAAGATTAGTGTCCATGTTCCTGTTTACTCAATGGTTAACAAACAAGAAACAATTTATGCATATAAGCTTTTCCTTAAGTTAACAAACAAATCTTTATTTCATTTTTGGTGAATAAAGGGCTATAATTTTGTCAAGGTGGCTATTGACAAGGTCAGGCAACTTTTTTCTTTGTGGTTAGGGTTAGTGTTGCTGTTGCTGAGTGTGGATTCAAGCAATGTGTTAGTGTCAGATCGAGATAAGGTCTTTGGCCAACTGTGCGTGTTCAAGCACCTCAGCATAGGAGCCGTGTTTCAACATCACTACCTGGTCGTAGATATCTACACAAAGGCCCTTTAAAACTTTTTTAACCTTGCGACTCTTAGGGGTGACCATCAAAAGGGAAAACCTAGACAATTGGATAAATTGGGCTGTATACTGGGTAACAGTCATGTTTCCCTAGCACAGGTCCTAAAATTCCTCATCTTTCTTCTCTCAAATGTATACAGGGAAAATGTTCTCAAAGAAGGAATCCATGGAAACTTCCTAAGTGGTAGAGAAGGGTAGGACATCTTTCTTACGCCGTCACCAGTGTTTAGCTTCTCCAATCAACATGAAGACTGCTAAGGAAATGTTTTGTTATTCGATTAGGTCTAGGATAGAGAAAAGTTTTCTATTTGTTGGATCCAAGTTTCTGTAGCTAAGGGATCAGGGCCTCCTTTGAAGTGGGGTGGGTTGAGTCTTCTAAACTCAAAAATATTATAGAAAGCGATCTTTCAACTTGGCGATAGTTAGGGGCAAGTGGGTGTTGATAGTCGTCTGCTTGGTTTTGACCTACTACTGCGGTTAGACCTTAAATGGCTCAGAAAAGCTTAGTAAACTCAGCCTTGGTTGGAGGATTCTATGCCTTGGGTTGCTCAATTCTTTCTACGGAAGTCTCCCTTGAGTC
>NW_019014520.1:337300-356663 GCF_000150535.2 Carica papaya
CCTACTCTTGTCAGAGGGTACGCCATCATTTATAGGGAGCGGTCCTCTCACGTTTTTTAAGATCAAATGCAGGAGAAATAGAACCCCTCATAGATAAAAAAAAAGTCAAAAGGATCATATTAATTTAAATATCATGCATGCAAATATCCATAATCCTTCCACATATTCATCAAATAACATCATGCTTCCTCATCTCTTATCATGCCATCATTTCATCATATTTATTTATTTGTTAGAATGATGCAAATAATGCAATATCATGGAATATTTATGTAAACATATTTAAAACATAGCAATAATTAAACATGTAACAAGCCATGTCACATTCATGCAATATTCTTTTATTAATCTAAAAATTCTCCTTAAAACGTGCAAAGTAAATATCAAATTCCTTACCGAAAGCTTGAAGACTTTCCTAGCTCTTCTTTTTATGCTCTCCTCTCTCTCTAGCTCTCTCTCCAAAATTTTTTTTTGGTGAATGGAAAAATGAAGATGAAGTCATGAACGAATGGTGGGAGAAGGTTCCTATTTATAGAAAAAGGGGACCGTTGGATTTTTGCCAAGTGGTGCAAATTTATAAAGAGAGAGGGAGGGAAAACATGACTAATGTAATGTGATGACTGACGAATGTGACTGACAGACGGCCAACGAGACAATGGTGATGCGATGGCGACATGAAGACTGAAGGCACGCTGTCCAAATGGCGGCAACTTGTCAGCAGAATAGCGGTGCTCGCTCCCTAAGGGGCAACGCATGATTCCCAAGCCTATCGCGAGCTATCTGCGTGCAACGTGAAGTGTATAGATTGTGCGCCTTATGCCCCGCGTGAACGAGAATATTTCCTCGCAAGATTTTTTTGCTGTTTCCTACTTTATTTTCCTAAAATTAAAAGGTTGTGCATTTGAGTTCGCGGGCTGGGAATCCTGCTAGTATTCCCGCAAGCTTGCGAGGAATTTTATCCTGTGGGTTTCCAAGTCATTTTATCTTACAGGTATCCTATAACATCCCAAAAAAATTTTCTACTTAATTTATAATGTGACCCTTTTTTATTCGGACCCTAAGGCCGATTAAACTCTTTAATATTTCGTAATTTTAATTTTTTAAATAAATATCTTATTTCATATTTTAAATTTTGTATTTTATTTAATTAAATGATTCTTAAAATTTATTATTTCATTTTTTTGTAAGAAAAATTATATTATATTTGTTATTTAAAATAATTTTATGGAAGAATAAAAAAAGGCAGAAAAATCATGTGGGAGGGATCCTGCCCGCACGGGCTCCACATGCTGCACGCGAGTGCTCGCTTGTGGCCAGCGTAGGATGTGCGCACTGTGCATCCCATCATGCACAGATAAGTGCGGGTCCGTGAACCCATTGCGCATGCCATCTGCGTGATAGGCCTGCGTACATGGACCTATGCATTTCCAGGCTTGGCTGGCATGCACAACTACCTCAAGCTATGCACGCCGCCTCCTTGGGCACCGTGAGCTGCCTCAGGCGGCGTGCTGTTGGCTTGGGTGACGTGCCGCCTTGGCTTGCGTGACATGCCGTCGTCGATTGGGTGGCATGCCTTTATTTTTCGTGCCGCCATCATGTCACATTGTCCATCTATGAATCACATCCGTCAATCGTAACATCACTTCTTTTTCCATTGACTTTTTATCTCCTGACCAGATTTTACCACTTGGCGCAAATCCAATCGTCCCCTTTTTCTATAAATAGGGACCCGCCCTTTACAATTTCCTCATTACTTCCATTTCTTCCATCCTCCAAGAGCTTAGAGAGAGAGGGAGTGATCTAGAGAGAGAGAGAGACGAGAAGAAGAAGAAAAGGTGTAGGAAAACATCGAGGTTTTGGTAAGAAATTTAGTATCTACTTTTAAAAAATCTAAGGAGCATTTCTAGAATGAAAATTAAAGAGGTTTAAATTTATGATTTGCTTGGTTGAATTTTATGCCTAAATGAAGTAATTTTATGTAATAATGCATGTTTTATGATCATATATGAACTTATTAATTTGCATGTATAATTTATATGATTTGATGCTCGAAATAAATGTTGATATGTGATGTTATTGACAATGAAAAAATGATTAAGCATGATATGATATATAGATATGAGAAATATGTATTGGTATTGGCATGCTTAATCCATTAAGTGTTTTGTTAGGCTTTTTATCTCTGAGAAATTTCTTTCTCCCCCATCTTATCTGAAAAGACGTGAGAGGACTGCTCCTTGTGGATGGCGACGTACCCTTTGGTGAGAGTGGTGATGTGATATGATTATAGGGTCACCATTGGTGAAGTACGACTGTGGCCATAGTTAACACATCAGGACCACCATAGTTGACATGACCGTGGTCATAGATCATGTCATGGTTTGGCAAGGCATAAATGTGATGTTGGTTTAACAAGCCGTAAATGTGTTGTTGGTTTGGCAAGCCATAAATTGTTGTTATAAATAAAATGAATTGGTCAGTCCATATGGGTAGTCGAAAATCTGTATTGCCCTCAGTAGATGGAAGTCAGAACGATGTTGTAAAGAATAACACAAAAGACAGTGCATATTCATGATTTGTTTGATTTTCTCTATTATCAACATGATTGATTTTATTGACATAAATGTGACATGATGGGCTTAATGTTTTTTTTAATAAATAAATTATTTTCATAATCTAATGAAGGACCATGACATGACTCTCGATGGTAAACAATGGTGATACTTTAAATTACCTTCAAAATCTTATGATGTTATTTAAATAATGTTTTCTTTACTAAGTATATGAAACTCACCCCTTTCTGTGCCCCCTCCAGATAAGGAAGATAGTGAGAAACCGATCACTGACCTACTTCTTGAAGTCTTTGAGGATCCCGTGGTTCTAAAAACCTTGATGAGTGCATGACTTGTCCTGCACTCTGATGAGCCCTTTTACATAATAATGGAAGTGACCCTTTTTGTATTTTGATATTTTATTGTCCCTTCTGGCCTTAGATATATATGTAAATTAGGAACTCATGTATTCTATAAAGGATTTATAATAATTGCTCCGCTGTATATATTTTACTATTATGCACTTGTAATCTGTTTCCATATCCACCCTTATGCCACAAATAGTATTAGAGAAGTTACGTGGAACAATCCATTACAACTAAGGTTGTATGTAGAAAACCCTCTATATACTTAGGAAATATGTCATCTTTCAAAAACTAGACCGACAACTCGTGTCTTCCTTTTCTTTTGTAGGAATGACGTGAGGAAAACCTTCTGTAGAACGTACCAAAAGACCCGAGGCCCAAGATCATCCTACTAGGGCCAAGTTTATTGAGTTTTTTCATGCTATCTAGGGTCTGACCATAGCCCTAGGACAAAACTATGCCAACCCTTGTCAACATCTTCTTGCCCCAAAATATTGACCTATTGAAAGATCCATCTCCTACAATGTAGTAGAATTTAGGAAGCTTAACCTACCCCACTTTGAAGGAGGCCTTGACCCCTTTGTAGCAGAAACCTAGATTCCACAAATAGAGAAATTTCTCTCTATCTTAGACCTAACTGAGGAGCAAAAAGTTCCCCTAGCAGCCTTCATATTAATGGGTAAAGACGAATGCTGGTGGTGACTTAGAAATGAAGTCCTAACTACCTCTACCACTTGGGAGGTTTTCATGGATGCATTCCTTGAGAACTTCTTCTTAGCCTATGTCCGAGAGAGGAAGGAGGAGGAATTTCAGGACCTCCACCAGGAAAACTTGACGATTTCCCAATATGTAGCCTGATTTGTCCAATTATCTAGGTTTGCCCCATTGATGATCACCCTTGAAAGTCGCAAAGCTAGGAAGTCTCTGAAGGGCCTTCGTGTCGATATCTACGACCGAGTTATAATGCTTATACCCAACTCGTATGTTGAAGGGCTAGAACATGCCTAATTGGCCGAAGACCTCATCTCGGCCAGGCGCCAATGCATCGCCTGAGTCTATACCTAAAAACAACAACACCAACCCCAATAGCTTAAAAGAAGATTGCTTGACCCAGTAAATAGTCACCCTAATAAATGACCCTGAGTTGTCCTTCCCCCTACTCTACCTCCACCTATTGGACAACCTACCTAACTTTCCCAACCATGTAGCATTATGGTCGTTTACATGATGATCAACCCTCTCGGCATTTAAACAGCTCCTACTATAAGTGCGGAAGCACTTAACACTTTGTGAAGGACATGGCCAAAACTATAGCCTAAGGTCGTGTGTATCACCTTGATGAACTTAGTGCCCTCACCACTCCTGTCCTCATCCAGGGTTTGCTTTCTATCCATGATATTTCTGGAAGAGCTCTGATTGATGCAGGTGCTACCCACTCTTTTATTTCTTATACATTTTCTTGTAAATTATATATTAGGCTTAAACCTTTCGGTGAAGTATTAGCAGTAGTCCCTCTAAGGGTTTATTATAAGCTTATTGTGTCTATAAAAATTTTAAAATAAAGACTTCAAAAGTAGAACTGTTAGTATATCAAATACTTTTAGATTTATTAGGATTTAACATTTTTTTAGGAATGTATTGGTTAGAGAAATATAGAATAATCATTAACTATGAAAGTAAAGTGGCAACCTTGCGATCATCAAAAGTGAAATAAAAATCTAATTTTTTTATTTTTTGATATTATAAACAGGAATATGGATGTTGATCCTACTGTATACTCTATTCCTACTGTGTGACTTGGCTCTGCCTCCCCCACGGGAGATAAAATTTTCTATCAACCTACTTCCTGGAACATAACCAGTCTCAAAACCTGCCTATTGCATGAGTTGTACTAAGCTTGCATAATTAAGAAATTGGCTTTCTGAACTTGTTAGTCAAAAATTCATTCGCCCTAGTGATTCTCCTTAAGGTGCCCCGGTGTTATTCTTGAAAAAAAAGATGGCTCCCTCAGATTATGCATAGATTACAAAGAACTCCATTGGGTAATGGTGAAGAGCAAATATCCTTTACATCATATCAATGACCTCTTCGATCAACTACAAGGAGCCACAATCTTCTAAAAGATCAACCTCATATTAGGATACAACTAGTTGTGAGTCAAAGAAGAAGATATTCTAAAGACCACCTTCTGATGCCGATACAGTCTGTATGAGTTCAAGGTTATGCCTTTTGGATTAACTAATGCCCCTGCTGCCTTTATGGATCTTATGAATAGGGTTTTTCGGCATGCACTAGATCAATACATCATCGTATTCATCGATGACATCTTAGTGTATTCTAAGAGCCTGAAAGAGCATGAAGTCCATTTATCTTAGGTATTGAAGACCCTTCCTCGAAACCAATTGTATGCTAAGTTTAGCAAGTGCTCCTTTTAATTGGATCAAATCTCCTTCCTTGGCCACGTAATTTCAAGCGAAGGAGTTTTTATGGATCCATCCAAAGTTGAATCAGTAATTAATTAAAACCTACCAACCAATGTAGCTGAGGTATGTAGTTTTCTTGGTTTAGGAGGTTATTAACAGGGATTCATCGATGGGTTCTCCAAGGTTGCTACTCTGTTGACCCATCTCACTAGAAAAGGTGTACCTTTTGTTTGGGACTATGAATATGGTGGAAGTTTTATAGAATTGAATTATCATCTCACCTCTACTCTGGTATTGATCCTCCCCAACAATACTAAAAGATTTTAAGTTTACTGTGATGCATCTCACGTAGGTTTGGGTTGCATTTTGATGCAGCACACCGGGTGGTTGCTTATGGATCCAGACAATTAAAGCCCCATGAGCGCAATTACCCTAATCATGATCTGGAATTAGCAGCCATAATTTTTGCCTTAAAAATATGGCAACATTACTTATACAGTAAGACATTTGAAATCTATACTGACCATAAAAGTTTGAAATATATCTTTTCGCAAAGGGAATTAAACATGAGACAGAGATGTTGGATGGACCTCTTGAAGGATTATCACAACAAGATCATCTACCACCCCGGCAGAGGTAATGTGGTCACAAATGCGCTGAGTCAGAAAGAGTCCGCTGTGTTGGTCCAAACCATGACCTCCAATTGGAAATTAGTTGATGCTATGTAGGCCACCATTATGGAAACGGTGCCTATCTCGCCCATATTTGATCCTTGCCTAATCTTTTTATGAAGATTTGGGAAGCTCAATCCACAGACCAAGAAATTACTAAAAATTTGAGTAAGTTTACTTTTGACAAGTTCCCTGATTTCAGGCTCTCAAATGATGGATTATGAAGATTTTATGATCATATATGGGTCCCTGTCACTGTCAGGACGGGCATTCTCAAGGCTGCCCATGCCTCCAAACTATCCATTCACCTTGGGAGTACCAAAATGTACCGGGATTTGAAGCATCAATATTGGTGGCCTGAAATGAAGAAGAACATTTTTGATTATGTCTCTCAATGCCTTATTTGCCAATGAGTTAAGGCAGAACACCAGAGACTAACAGTTTGTTTTAAGGCCTCCCTATTCTTGAATGGAAATGGGAGCATGTATCCATGGACTTTGTCATCGGCCTGCCCAGGACCTGTTTCAGTCGTAATGCCGCATGGGTCATTGTTGATAGATTAACCAAGACTGCTCACTTCTTACCCATTAGAACGCAAATTCCATCAGCAGATTAGTCTGCCTATACATCAATGAAATTGTTCAACTCTACGGAGTCCCCTTGTCCATTGTGTTCACTTGAGATCCTCAATTCACATCCCATTTTTAGGATAGTTTTCAAAAAGCCCTTGGCTCTAGATTATACTTCAGCACTGCTTATCATCCCTATATTGATGGTCACTCTGAACGTACTCTTTAAACGTTGGAAGACATGTTGTGCACTTGTGTCCTTGACTTTGGTTATAACTGGTATGATTATTTTCCCTTGTATGAATTTGCTTATAATAACAGTTATCATTCTAGCATTGACATGGCTCTGTATAAAGCCTTGTATGGTAGGCCCTGCTGTTCACCCACTTGTTGGAGCGAAGTCAGGAACCAACGTTGTTTGGGACCTAATTTCATCCAAGGGACTATTGAGAAGGTTGTTATCATCCAAAGGAACTTAGCCACCATCCAGAGTCACCAAAAATGTTACACTAATAACCGTAAAAGACCCTTAGAATTTATCATTGGTGACTAAGTCTTCCTCACGATTTTCACTTACAAGGGAAAAATGCAATTTGGTAAGAAGAGAAAATTGAGCCTTCGTTATGTGGGACCTTTTTAGATTGTGGAACCTGTTGAACCCATGGTGTACTCCCTTGCTCTACTCTGAGAGTTTGTGGGTGTACATGATGTTTTCCATGTCTCTATGTTCAAAAGGTACCACCCTGATCCTTCTCACATCAATCCTCATCGAGAGATATAGGTTCAAACTGATATGACATACGACGAACTCCCCGCAAAAATCCTTGGTTAGACCGACAACGTTTTGTGCAACAAGAAGATCCCCATGGTGAAGGTACAATGGCAACACCACACTCTAGAAAAGGCGACGTGATCATGAAAATTTTGGGAGACCAAATTTTCTAAGATGGGGGGGGGGGGGAATGTAACACCCTGAAAAATTTTTACGCTTAATTCGTAATGTGAATCCCTATTTATTCAGGTCCTAAGATCGCTTAAACTCCTTAATATTTTGTAATTTTAATTTTTCAGATAAATTTCATATTTTGTTTAATTAAATGATTCTTAAATTTTATTATAAGAAAAATTATATTATATTTTTTATTTAAAAATAAATTTTAAAAAAAGTGAAAAAAAGATTAAAAAATCTTGTGGACATCTCGTCTGCACGGGCTCCACATGCCGCAGGCGCGTGTGCACGTACCATTCGTACTGGGCATAAGGCGCGGTCTGTGCATACAACCCATTGCGCGCAGACAGACGTGGCTCTGTGCGCCTTGTGCTTGCGACGTTCACGTGATAAGCCCTATGCAGTAGGCCTCTACGTATGGGCCTCTCAATGGTAGGCCTGCGTGCAATGCCCTTCACACTATATGTCCTGTGCACACGACAGGTTTGGCTGGAGAACGGCAGGATTTGTCGGCGCGCGGCAGGCTTGGCTGACCCATAACAGGCTTGGCCGGCTCGCGATAGGCTTTGCCGGTGCATGCTGCAGGCTAGGCCTATAGCTAACGGTTGGCTAGGGTGATGTACGACTGCCATGGGTAGTGTGCACCACTCGCTTGGGCATCATACACAGTTGGGTGGCGAACCGCCGCTGGATTGGACGACATGTCGCTGTAGATTGGGTGGCGTGCCTCTATTTTTTGTGCCATCATCATGTCACGTCGTCCATCCATCGATCACATCTATCAATTATCACATAACTTCTTTTTCCATTAACTCTCTCTCTTCTCACCAGATCTTACCACTTGGTGCAAATCCGGTGGTCTCAATTTTCTATAAGTAGGGACCCTCCCTTCACCATTTTCTCATCACTTCCATTCCATTCTTCTATTCTCCAAGAGCTTAAAGAGAGAGGGAGAGGAGAAAAAGAAGAAAAAATGTAGGAAAACATTGAAGTTTCGGTAAGGAATTTAGTATTTACTTTTAAACATCCTAAGGAGCATTTCGAGAACGAAAATTAAAGAGGTTTAAATTTATTATTTGCATGGTTTAAGTTTACGCCTAAATAAAGTAATTTTACGTAATAATGAATGCTTTATGATCGTATATGAACTTATTAATTTGCATGTATAATTTATATGATTTGATGCTCGAAATAAATATTGATATGTGATGGTTTTGACGGTGGAAAAATGATTAAGCATGATATGATAAACATGAGAAATATGTATTGGTATTGGCATGCATAAATCGGAAAGTGTTTGGTTAAGCTTTTTATCTCTGAGAGGTTTCTGTTTCTTCCCCATCTTATCTAAAAAGACGTGAGAGGACTGTTCAATGTGGATGACGGTGTATCCTATGACGAGAATGGTGATGCAATATGATTGTAGGGGTGACCATTGGCGAAGTATGACCGTGGCCATAGATGACATGTAGGACCACTGTGGTTGGCACGACCGTGGTCATAGAACGTGTCATGGCTTGGCACACCGTAAATGTGTTGTTGGTTTAGCAAGTTATAAATGTGTTGTTGGTTTGGCAAGCCGCAAATTGCTATTATAAATAAAATAAATTGGTCATTCCACATGGGTAGTCAAAAATTCGTATTGCCCTCAGTAGATAGAAATCAGAATGACTTCGCGAAAAATAACACGAAAGACAGTGCATATTCATGATTTTTTTTATTGACATGATTTATTTGATTTACATAACTGTGACATGATGAACTTAATATTTTTTTTAATAAATAAATTATTTTCATAATCTAATGAAGGACCTTGACATGATCTCGATGGTAAGAAATGGTGAAATTTTAAATTACCTTTAAAATCTTATGATGTTATTTAAGTACTATTTTCTTTACTGAGCATATAGAACTCACCCCTTTCCATGCCTCCTCCAGATGAGGAAGATAGTGAGGAATTGATTGCTGACCTACCCCTTGAAGTCTTTGAGGATCCCATGGATCCATAAACCTTGACGAGTGCATGTCTTTTTCCACACTCTAATGAGCCCTTTTACATAATGATGGAAGTAGCCCTTTTTGTATTTTGATATTTTGGTATTTTGTCGCCATTTCTTGTCTCAGATATATATATAAATTTGGAACTCATATATTTTGTAAAGTATTTGTAATAATTGCTCTGCTACATACATTTTACCATTATGCACTTGTAATCTATTTCTATAACTGGCACCCTTATGCCTTAATTTGCATTTGGGATGTCACACATTTTGGGTTTTTTTCTGACTTTATAATTTTAAATTCTTTTATGCAGTTAAAATAAGATGATTTAAATAAAATATGATGTTAATTTAAAAGTTTTAAAAGTAGGGTTACTAAATGAGGGTTGTTACATTCTTCCCTCCTTACAAAAATTTGGTCCCCAAATTTGAAAATTGAAAAATTTTGGATTTCCCACATTTTGTCTTCAGTTGCGAAGTCTTCAGGAGAATGGTGTTGCCATACTATTTTGACCATGGGGATCCTTTTGGACTAGAGGACTCTCTCTTATTGGTTGATTATCTCGATGGGATACTTTGCATAGGTCATGTCCGATCTTATAGAGAGTTGCTAGTGTAGGATAATGTAGGAGGGATCATGATGATACGTCCACATTATTGAAACATGAAAGCCATTGTGAAGACTTGTAAATTTTGGTGACAAGGCAAGACAATAAGCAAGAGCGCCAACTTACTCCAATACTTTGAACAGTCCTACGAAATGAGGGCTTAATTTATTCCTCTTCCCAAATCTCATGCCTCCCTTGACTGGATAATCCTTAAGGAAAACATGGTTGCCCACTGCAAATTCTAGAAACTTTCTTTGTTTAATGGTGTAGATTTTTTGTCAACTTTGAGTGGCAAGAAGGTTCTTACAGATGAGATAAATCTTGACCATAGTTTCCTAAATAAAGTTTTTTGTGGAGGGATGTTTGTTTCCAACTTCATCCCAACACATACGGGATCGACAAGGCCTTCCATACAAGGCTTCATAAGGAGCCATCCAAATACTGGAGTAGTAGTTGTTATTGTAAGCGAATTTTACTTAAGGTAGATGTCTTTCCCAGCTACTGCTGAAGTCTAGTACACAATCCCTCATCATATCTTCTAAGGTCTGAATAGTTACCTTAGATTAGCCATCAGTTTGAGGATGATACGCAGTTCCAAAAGAAAGGCTGGTGCCCAGAGCGTCTTGGAAACTAGTCTGAAACCAGGAAGTGAAATTAATTTGAATTGTTAATTAATTCTTAAGAATGTTAAAGAAATCAACATAAATAGGCTCACTAGGAGCCTAAGTTCTTATACCACCTGATGTGGGAGGGTATGGAAAGGATTATTTTGACTCCCGAAACCTCAACCCAATCACATGCAATATCAAAACTCCAGCCACCTAATTAAAACCCCTCCTTCTAATTGAATTCACAAACCTAAAATTGGGAATGTAAAAACAAAAACTAAGAAAACAAAAATAAGAAAAGGAAGGACACTACGGCATACCCGATAAGTTGATCCCAACTCCTTGGCTCAATCAACACTTTGGCTAGCTCACCTAGCTTGGAAGAACTTCCAGAGAAAGAAAATTAACACTATCCTAATTTTGATAAAAACCTTAAAGCTTAAATTTTATTAGTTATCAAGATGTGTGTTACGATGAAAGACAAGAGCCTTTATATAGGCCTTTTAATGACAAGTTCTAGACATAATATTATTCTTAAATTCGATTAGAACTCTTACACAATACTTGAGTAGAATACATGAAAAATAATAATAAAATACTAAATTCTAAACTAAAATTGCTTCTGGAAAATTAGAAAAATATTAAAATAATCAAAGATTAACTCCCCTTCCTTGGCTGATTTTGAACTCCTCTTTGGGGATGGTCTTTTAGCTTTAATTGACTTAATATTCTTCACTCTTGATTGACTTCTTAAGATGTATTTGAGTGGTATTCTTGCTGGAACTCTAAAGACTTAAAATAGAACTATCCAAGAGTCTTCGTCATATAAAAATCATCCTTGATTGATCTTGTAATTCCATCAGGTTTTTGCACCAATTTGAATTTCCATGGGTATTTGCGTGGAACTTGAAGTCCTCTTTGTGTGGAACTTGAAGTACCCTTTTTCTAGCTTATTTGATGCCATGGGAATGTAGAATACTTCATGTTTTTGAATTCCTAAAGGGGGTAAGATAGGTGATTCCTCTTTAGCACTCAAGTCCTCTAACCTAATCATCTTAAGATATTTGAATATGGATTGTTTTAAGACTCCATTGTTTGTTGGTTTCAAGGGGTATCCTTCTTGTTTTTCCTTTTGAAAATCAGATTATTTTTATCTTACTCATCCACATCAAACTCAAAAACCACAAACCATCTTCTCTTCTTATGGCTACACCGCTCTTAGAATGGTGGCGTGCGGCTTTGGCCTCTGGGTTGAAAAGTGGCACTTGACTGGCCCACTTAGTCTTAATTGGGTTGCGGCCAAGGTGTTTTTAGGCTTTCTAGGATAGAATTTAGGCTCAAGGCCCTCTTCCCTTCTTGGTTTGGGTTATCCAAGTCCATTTTGGGCCAATTCAGGGTCATTAAGCCTGTTGACCTTCGGATTGCCTTCTAGGGCTTCTTGGGTAGCCCTCAGGGGTTTCTTCTTGGGCCGTGTGGTTGGGATGGGCACTCAAGTCTTAGCCCACTTATCCTTAAGGCTAGATGGCTTTAGCTTTGAGCTAGTTCTTGTGCGACATATGCCACTTGGGCGGGTCTACAGGTTGCACATAAATGACCCGCAGTTTGGTTCCTTCCCACAAGTTTCCCACTTGTCTTGGAACTCCTCTTCTTATTGGGATTCTATGATTTTGAACATCACATCATCTCCCCCTTCTTCAAAATGATTCATCCCCAATAATGAATCTTCATTCTAAAAATATTAAGGGCATACAACGAAGCAAGAAACATATGAAAGTAATTTTCTTGGTACCTGCGACGAGTTGCACACATCCTCATATGCAATTGTTTCAATGTTTCTGTTCTCGATTCCATGATGGGCATATTGTTTGTCAGGTTGAACCTTGGAGTCAAGTCTCCTTAACTGGAACCTGCACATTAGTCTCAAGACACTGGCAATTGTCTTAAAAGATGGTTGACTCTAAAGCTCAATGTAATGTAAGTAACTAATCCAATGGAACAAAAAGCCAAAGGTTTTTAGGCACACCTATTGAGTGAGGTACTCTGCCTTTGAAAACATAAGGGCTTTTCAATCTCACTTACTAGCCAATTACTTTGCTTTTGAATGAAAGATGCCAAAAGTTTGCCAATTCCCTTATGGTGTGCAATTGGAATTTTTTTGTAATTTTAATTTTGTAATTTTTTTATGAATAAACATAAACCACTTGAATGAGACAAATAGATATAAATTTAAGTGAGATGCAATACAAATTACCAATTATAAATTAATTTGAATTTTTAATTAATTCTTAAGAATGTTAAAGCAATTAACATAAATAGGTTCACTAGGAGCCTAAGTTCCTATACCACCTAACGCAGGAGGGTATGGGAAGGATTTTTTTGACTCTCAAAACCTCAAACCAATCGCATGCAATATCAAAACTCAAACCACCAAATTAAAACCCATCCCTCTAATTTAATTCAAAACCCTAAAATTAGGAATGTAAAAACAAAAACGAGGAAAACAAAAATAAGAAAAGGAAGGATGCCACAACTTACCCAATAAGTCGATCCCAACTCCTCGGCTCAATCAACACTTTGGCTAGCTCACCTAGCTTGGAAGAACTTTAAGAGAAAGAAAACTTGCACTATGCTAATATTGATAAAAACCTTAAAGCTTAAATTTTATTAGTTCTCAAGATGTGTGTTACAATGAAAAACTAGAGCCTTTATATAGGCCTTTTAATGATGAGTTCTAGTCATAATATTATTCTTAAATCCGATTAGAACTCTTACACAATACTTGAGTAGAGTACATGAAAAAAACTAATAATAAAATACTAAATTCTAAAATAAAATAGCAACTGGAAAATTAGAAAAATATTAAAATAATCAAATGTTAACTCCCCTCCCTTGGCCAATTTTGCACTCCTCTTTGGGGATGATCTTTTAGCTTCAATCGACTTTATCTTCTTCACTCTTGATTAACTTCTTAAGATGTATTTGAGTGGTATTCTTACTGAAACTCTAAAGACTTGAAATAGAACTATCCAATGAGTCTTCATCATACAAAAATCATCCTCGATTGATCTTTTAATTCCATCAAGTTTTAGGGCCAAATTGAATTTCCATGCTATCTCTATGGGTATTTGTGTGGAACTTGAAGTCCTCTTTTTCCAACTTGTTTTCTGCCATGGGAATGTAGAATCCTTCATGTTTTTGAATTCCTAAAGGGGTAAGGATAGGTGATTTGTTACATCTAAAATACTAATTAAGGCATGTGGGTGTCAGATATTGAAACAGGATTACGAGTGCATGATAAACTTTATGGAGTGGAACAAATTAATACAAATCCCTTAGAAATATATATAAGAGTTCCAATTACATACATATAACTTAGGCCAAAAGTGATTACAAAATATAAAAGAAAGCCACTTCTTTCACTATGTTATTGGACTCATCAGAGTGCGAGAATGATCATGCACTCAAGTTTTTATCTTGCGGTTCCTCATTTTCTTCCTCATTTGGAGGGGCATGAAAAGAGTGAGTTCTATATGCTCGGTAAGGAAAACAGTTTTTAAATAACATTGTAAGGTTTTAAAGGTGAATTATTCTAACATAAATACTTATCATTTGGCTACTTCGTAGATCTATCTTATATTATCAAAATAATTTATTTATTAGAAAAAATAACACGTTAATATAATCAAAATAAACACACATCATACCAGATAATAGAGAAAATTAAACAAATCATAAAATGCTCAAATTTTTGTGTCATGCTTTGTAAAGTTGTTACAACTTCCATCTGTGAAGGAAAATACAGATTTTTAACTACCCATGTGGAATGACCAGATAAGATACAGAAAAAGGCAATTTGCTCAGGCACATTTCCAACTTGCCAAACCATAGTACGATCTATGACCACGGCTGTATCGATCATAGTGGTCCTATAAGATATTCTATAGTTATGACAGTACTTAGCCAAAGGTGACCCCTAGCAGATATTCATGTCACAACTCTCATCAAATGGTATGTTGTCATCCATAGGGAGTGGTCCTCTTACATCTTTCCAGACCAGATGGGGGAGGGGAAAATAGATACCTAACGAGACACTTGATGTATTAATAATGCATGTCAATACAGATACATACTTCGGACCATTCATGTTTCCTTCCACATTTCTCTTTTTCTTTTTTTTTGTTTCTTTTATTTTCAAGGTAACAATACTGACTTCATATTATTTTTCTAACATGCAAATCATCAGGTGTCTATAAATCACACAGCATACATGAAATCAAGAACAATTCAACATATTCGACCTGCAAACATAAAAACATGTAAAGCAGAAAAAATCACAATTATCAATTTAATAATTTTCTTTCATCTAAAAATACCCCTTACGATATTTAAAGAAATATTAAATTCCTTACCAGAACTTTGATAATTTCTTCAACATCATTCTTCTTTTCTTCCCCTCCTTCTCTCTCTAGTTCACTCCCTCTCTTTCTCTCTCTAAGTCTTGAAAGGTGGAAGAATCTATGGAGAAAAGAGGAAGGAAGGCCCCTATTTATAAAAATTGGGAGCCGTTGAATTTGCACCAAGTGGCAAAATTCGATGAAGAAAGAGAGGAAAAAGATGTTCGGCATGAGAAATGAGGGAGGAAAGTCTCCTTCACTAGCAGCGCACTGCTTGAAGTAGAAATGGCCCGCCCGGCACACTTCAGACTGGCGTGCATGCGCACAACCTTCCCGTGCAGGGGCCAACCTGCGTGCACACAGTGCTTAAGTGCGCTGGGCGCCAAGCACGCAGGCCTACTCAGTGAAGGCCCTAGGTGCACAGGGGCCTTTCCACGCAGGCCTGTTGCGCGAACAACGCGCGCGAGGTAACATGCAGATGACCTACCTTCGCACGTTAGGTGTGCGCAAGGTGGACACCGCACAGCACGCGCATATGTGATAAGCATGCTATGTGCATGTCCCATGCCAGTGTGCACGCGTGCGTGTGTATAGTGCGCAAGCGCCCGCATTGGTAGTTCTTTTTCCCCGCGGTATTTTTCTGTGCATTTCTCTCGTTTTGCCGTTTTTGCAAAATTTATTTTTTTAAATTGTACTAAAATAAAATAAAATAAAGTAAATACAATAAAATAAAATTAAATAGAATTAATTAAAATAAAATAAAATAAAATAAAATCAAATCAAAATAATTAGAAATTGGCAAAATTCACGAATTATGATAATAATTTATAGAATAAATTAAATCAGTTTAATGCGGCCTAAAGGCCCGAATAACTAGAATTTTACAAATTAATTAAGCACAACGATGGGTGGGGTGTTATATCCCCCCCACCTTAGAAATATTTGGTCTCCAAATTTGTCTTGAACATGTCTGGATATTTCTCCCTCATCTTGTTCTCCAACTTCCATGTGGCTTCTTCCGGGGTATGATGTTGCCAATGTACCTTCACCTTGGGAATCATCTTGCTCAATAAGACCTTGTCGATCCATCCGAGAATCTCCACAGAGATTTTCTCATACGTCATATCCTTTTGTATCTACGTTTCAGGGTGGTACCTTTTAAGCATCGAGATGTGAAAGACATCTTGTAAACTCGTAAATTCTTGGGACAGAATTAGGCGGTATGCCACAGGTCGAATGTGCTCAATAATCTGAAAAGGCACCACATAACCAGGGCTTAACTTTCCTATTTTCTTGAACTGCATCTTTCCCTTGTAAGGAAAAACCTTGAGCAAAAACCTAGTTTCCAACGACGAATTCTAGGGGTGGCCTACGATTATCGGCATAACTTTTTTTACGGCTCTGGACAGTAGTTAAGGTCTTGCAGATAATTGCAACATTTTCAATAGTCTCTTAAATGAAGTCCAGTTCCAAACAACACTGGTTTCTGACTTCACTCCAATAAGTGGGAGAATGGCAAGGCCTACCGTACAATGCTTCATATGGAGCCATGTCGATGCTGGAATGATAACTATTATTATAAACAAATTCACATAGGGGAAGATACTCATACTAGTTATCACCAAATTCGAGGATGCAGTCACACAATATGTCTTACAACGTCTAGATTATATGTTCTTACTGACCATTATTTTGAGGATGATAAGTGGTGCTAAAATACAATCCAGACCCTAGAGCTTCTTGAAGGCTATCCCAGAAGTGGGAGGTAAATCAAGGATCTCGATAAGATACAATGGATGAGGGAACACCATGACATCGAATAATCTTGTTAACATATAGGCGAGCTAACTTGCTGGTGCAGTAAGTGGTTTTAATGGGTAAGACATGGGCAATATTGGTTAGTCTATCAACAATGACCCAAATAGCATTCTGACCAAACAGGTCCTGGGCAATCCTATGACAAAATCTATAGTTACATACTCCCACTTCTATTCTGGAATCGGGAGGCCTTATAACAAACCATCAAGTCTCTGATGTTCTGCTTTAATCCTCTAGAAAGTGAGGCATCGGGAGACGTAGTCGACTATGTCCTTCTTCATTCCCGACCACCAGTATTGACACTTTAAGTCTTGACACATCTCGGTACTCTTAGGATGGGTGGATAGCTTGGAAACATGGGCGGTCTTGAGAACATCTGCCCTTAGAGCAATGGGGACCCAAATTTGGTTCCAAAATCTAAATTGTCCATCATCTAAAATCGTAAAATCAAGAGATTCGTCAGAAGAGAACTTACCTAGATTCTTGGTGAGTTCTGGGTCTGTAGACTAAGCTTCCTAGATTTTCATGAAGAGATCCAGTAGGGCTCGGATCTAAGAAAGATAGGTGCATTTGCTGTAGTAGCTAAGGCGGAGGGACTGTAGAGCATCCATCAATTTTTAATTGCAAGCCATGGTTTGGGCTAACACTACAGACTCCTTTCAACTTAGTGCATTGGCAACTACATTATCTCTTCTAGGTGATAGATGATCTTGCAGTCATAGTCCTTTCGGAGACCCATCCAATATCTTTATCTCATATTTAACTCCCTTTGTAAGAATATGTACTTCCAACTCCTATGGTCAACCAAATCTCAAAAGTCTGACCAACAGGTAATGAAGTCATATAAGTAAGGCAAAAATAATGGCTACCAACTCTAGATCGTGGATAGGGTTCCCACCTCCTGAGGTTTCAATTATCGAGACCTATAAACGATTACTCTCCCATGATGCATCAGGACACACCCAAGCTAATATGAGACGCATCGTAGTAGACCTGAAATCTTCCAATATTGTTAGGGAGGATAAAAAAATGCCAGACGTAATACGATGCTTCAATTCTATGAAGCTCTCACGCCACTGGTAATTCAAGATGAATGTATGCCCTTTCGGGTGAGTCAGGTCAACGAAACAGCAATCTTAGCAAATCGTCAATGAATTGCCGGTAGTAACCTGTCAAACCAAGGAAACTACGTATCTCGACCATATTGTTGGGCGAATTCATGTTGATTACTTGGATGGATCCATAAAAACTCCTTCACTTGAAATTACATGACTAATAACAGAAACTGGATCCAACCAGAAGGAGCATTTGTTAAGTTTAGCATATAGTTGATTCCAGCAAAGGGTTTTCAACACTTCAATCAAGTGCACTACATGTTCCTCCAGGCTCTTGCAGTACACTAAGATGTCATCAATAAAAACGATGATATACTGATCTAGTGCGTGCCAGAAAAATCTATTTATGAGGTCCATGAAAGCTACAGAAGCATTGGTTAACCCAAATGACATTACTCTAAACTCATACAAACCGTACCTGTATTGGAAAGCAATCTTCAGAATATCTTCTTCTTTGCCTCTCAACTGTGATATTCTGTCTTAAAGTCAATCTTAGAGAAGACCAAAGCTCTTTGTAGTTGATCAAAGAGGTCATCGATTCAAGATAAGGGGTACTTGCTTTTAACTGTCACTCAATTGAGTTCCTGGTAGTCCACACAGAGTTTGAAGGAACCATCCTTCTTTTTCATGAACAATACTAGAGCACCCAAAGAGAATGCCTAGGGTGGATAAACTTCTGGGTAATTAGTTTAGAAAGCTAATTTTCTAGATCCGTAAGTTTAACATGACTCATACGATAGGCGGGCTTTGAGATTAGCTGGGTTCTAGGCAGTAATTCAATTAGGAACACTACTTCTTGCGGGGGTGGTAGACTAGAAAGTTTGATGGGAAAAGCATCCGGAAAGTTGCAAATAGTTGGTATGAAACATAAAGCAGGATCAACACCCATAGTCCTATTTATTTAATTGTTAGGAAAAATAATAACAATAGATTTTATTCTTTTTTTGGGGGCCATAAAGTTATAATTTTACTTTCACAGTCGATTATTGCTCTATACTTTTCTAGCCAATTCATTCCTAATATCACATCAAATCCTAAAAAATCTAACAATATTATATTCACAAATACTTCTACCTCTGAAGATTTTATCTTACAATTTTTATATACACAATGAGCTTCTAATCGTCCCTTAGAGGGAGTTTCTACCATTAATATTTCTGCTAAAGGTTCTGACCTAAAATCAAAATTACAAATAAATGCACAGGAAATAAAAGAGTGAGTAGCACCTCTATCGATCAAAGTCTTAGTAGAAGTATCATGAATAGAAAACCTACCATGGATAAGAATAGGA
>NW_019014520.1:367004-381682 GCF_000150535.2 Carica papaya
AAAACATATGGATAGTCGTGGACATCTGGAATAGATTTTATGACATTTTCAGTATTCATTTCCTCCTACGTGCAAAAAATAAATTAGGGAATAACATAGGAATTACTTTAAATTCATTAATTTATTATACATACAAAAATTTAGAAAATAACTTAATTCAGAATTAAAATACTCGTTCAATTATAAAATGGAAAGTTCATACAACTTATCAAAAAATTAGCTTCTCCTAAGGAGGGTGAAGTGTGGATGCCTTGTCGTAACAATCAATAATAGCATGGTACGCTTCAAGCCTATCCATGCCCAAGATCACATCAAAGCCTTGAAAATCTAAGAGTATAAGATCTATGGCTAGCTCTTTGCCTGACACGTTCACCTTACGAGACTTGTATACTACATGAGCCTCTAAGGTTCCTTTGGATTGTTTTCTATAATTAAAGTTTGTTTTAGGGGTTATGTTTTGCTAATAGATTCCTAACAAACTCATAAGACATAAAGGAATGAGTGACACCAGTATCGACCAAAGCACATGTGACATCCTACTATCCAATTGGCAATAATGTCCAGTATATAGCAGACACAAGTACAATTAATTTAAAATTTAAAAATTACATTTGTCCTTACAATTATAGAATGTATTTCTGACGTATAAAAATTAACTATTAAATAATTACAAATACTATCTAGACTAATTCCTACAAAATACAAAATAGTAATCTCATAGAGTACAATGCTCTCATTGCATTCATCTTCTAAGGATCAGCTAATCAATCCAACTAAGTGTTAAAGGGCTAGTCAAGGGGTAGATTATATTCTTCTACAACATATGGGGGAGATGGATTGGAGTGAGTTCCATGAAAGCAATATTAAATCAACACTATTAACGGTTTTAAAGGTCATTAATGCAATAAGTGAAATATGTATTTAACATCTTAAAACATATGTTTGAATAATAGAGATTGTTGAAATTTTCATAGTAAAATTTTAACTTGAATTAATTCAAAATAATGTTTTCAGATTCATTCCTAACCATAATGTCCAGTGCAATAACAATCAAGTAATTCAAATAATTGTAACTGATTAATACCCTAAAAATTTAACATTATTTCACAGTCTTGCCTATTCACATTATTTTGACTCGATTAGGTTTCCACTGTTTATAAATCTTCGCGCAAAACTATTTAGACCTCTGCAAAGGGGATCCCAAACTACCGCTATGAATGGTGAAACAATTCAATTCATAGTGTAGTAAATCAATAAGATTCTATGATCATGACAACACTTTGCCCCTGTGACCCCTAATAGTCAATCACGATCACTCTCGTTAGAGGAAAGGACAATATGGTATCCATTCGCAGGGGGTGGTTCACAATGGATCAGTAAGCAAATAGATAAGAGTAACCCCTTTGCGATAACGGTTAAACAGAGTTAGGACTTTCTTGTTGATTTAAGTTTACATCACAACAACAGTTTATTTCTAAGGCTACTATCAAGATCCGTCATCAGTTTATAGATAATCATATAAGTCTTATTGTCCGGCCCATTGCCTCGCATAAGCACTTTTCAAACACCCTCCAACCTATTAGCCTCATTAAACAAACCAGGCCCAATAAGGCCCATTCACCAACACTTGTTCCATGAGGGCTCATACACCTATTATCGCCCATTGAGGTAAACTAAGCCAAATTTGAACCTAATCAAGGTCTAATATAAAATTTTACGCTCTGTAAATCCTACTAACAAACCCAAGCCCGATTGAGGCTGGTTAACACCTTTTAGGCTCCTTAAAACCCATACAAATCCTAGCCCAATAGGGCTTATTTCTAGACTAAGAGCCCACGAAGGTAAACTCTTCCTACACTCACCAATTGGGCAAGACAGAGGCCAGCTACACGACCCCCTTGGCACACTCGTGTGCCTAACAAGGCTGCACAACGAAGTTGTGCAGTGCATTAAAGAGCATCTAAGACAAGTTGTTTCGGTAGTTGGGCATGTTAGAATAGGCATTGGTGTGTGTGTGTGCATATGTGCTTCACTTGGCATAGTATACCATTAGTGTACCTATGGCACAGTGTGCTAGCACACATTTATGGCATAGCCAACCATCACACACTCGAACATACAACCCACATGCGTGCCGTATGCGTGTTTAGGAGGCTGCCTCTCCACTATGGACATACCAGACTAGTCTCGAGCACCCACATGCATGTCTGTCTCGGGCTCTCTCGGCGCGCATGTGCACAAAACAAAATCTGTACACTAGTGCACAGCTGCTATATGCACAAATCATGCCATGGGGGCCCTGTCTCAGCACTTAAGCATGCTTAAAAAGTGTCCTCCATACATTCGACACACGGCATAGTCGTTAGCTACGACCTATCCTAGCACATGAGTGCCTCGTGATAGTGGGCTAAAGTAAATGGCAATTCTCGTTGATATCTAAACTCTTTTCCTCATCCTAGCCATCCTGAAACTGATTTAAAGCAAAAAAATCAATATTTAATCATATTTCAAACAGACCTGATAGTAGAAAGTAAATTAAGTAACCGATTAAAATCATCTCAATGCACACACACCTTATAGATGCACTTGCATGCAATTCAAAAATTTTAGTGATCTAAAAGCCATCTAAAAATTTGTTAAAATCATTGAAACAATACTCCATTCTTTACCTAAAGTCGATTGTACTTTAGATTCCAAAAAAGAAGTGAAAACCTTTTGGGATCAAAGGAGGAAACAGTTGCATTAGAGGGAAATCGGGCTTTGGAAAATAGCGTACAAGGTCCTCATTCTTTGAAGAAGACTGCACACAATTACTTTACGAGAAGGTTTTTGCATGATTTTCAGAGAATGAAATGTGCTTACCTCTCAAAGAAGAAAGGACAGACCTAGCAGTAAGTTTGCACTAGCTGCAGCAGCAAAAGAGGATGAAATATCAGCAACCTCACAGCCTACTCTCAACTCTCTCTCGAGTTTTCTTTTTCTGAAGAAATGAAGAAAAGTAAGGAAAAGGAAGGCTCTTTAAATAGAAGAGGAAGGTGCATCTAGCAACATTGGATCACATTCAAGTAGAGATAACTGTCAATCAGGTGAGCAGCCAACTAGGGAAAGCTTGGTTCTGGTCGAGATGCTCTAATAGACAGAAAGGAGCTGCGATAAGCTAACATCCTACAGTGAGCAATCTGCTAGCTAGTGAAGCTCAGACAAAGCTTGTCCGTGTTTGTGGGTGCACGCACAGTTTATTGCATGGGTAGGGAGAAGACTCCTGTATGCCTTACGGGTTTACTAACGTGATGTGTACCTTAGGCGTTAGCCTTTCGCAGGTAATTCCCACATGCAGGAAAAACTATTCTGTGGGTTGAGTCACGTGTCTACAAGGCTGGTGCCCATGAATAAGGAATCTTCTTTGCATTTAAGCCGTGAGATATGTTAGGGGATTTTATCCCGTGATCGGGAGATTTGGAAATCCTGCAAGTCATTTTGGGAAATTTTTTTGTGGGGCATTTTCATGCATTTAAAAAATTTTAATATTACAAAAACATAAGTAAATAACTTCTAAAATAAAATAAATTGAAAACACTTATGGAGTTAGGATTACAAAATGAGGATTGTCATATCTTCCCCTCCTTACAAAAATTTGGTCCTCTAAATTTGAAATTTAAAATAATTCATGATATTTGTCCCACATTTTGTCTTCAAGTTCCAAAATAACTTATTCAAGTGATTGATATTGCTAGACAACCTTGACCATGGGGATCTTTCTAAACCTAAGAACTCTCTTTTATCAATGGATAATGTCGACGAGATGCTCCAAGTTAGTCATACTGATTGCACTCGAAGTTGTTGGTGCGGTATATGGGAGGGATCATGATGATACTTTTAAAGCATCGAGACATGGAAGCCATCATGAAGACTAGTGAACTTGAATTGTAAATCAAGACGGTACGCCAAAGGACCAACATGTTCCAGTACTTTAAATGGTCCCATAAAATAAGAACTTAGTTTACCTCTATTTTCAACCTCGTGTTTTCCTTGGCTGAAATGACCTTAAGAAAAACATGGTCACCTATTGCAAACTCTAAATCCTTCCTTCGGTTATCAATGTAACTCTTTTGTCAGCTTTGACAGTAAGGAGATTCTTGCAAATGATGGCAATTTTATCCATCGTGTCCTAAATAAGGTGTGGTCTGGAGTGATGTCTATTTTCAACTTCATTCCAACATGTTGGGGATTGGTAAGGCCTATTATAAAGGGCTTCATAGGGGTCCATCCCAATACTAAAGAGAAAACTATCGTTGTAAGTGAATTCTATCAATGATAGATTCTTGTCCCAACTACTGCTAAAGTTTAGCGTTTAGCACACAAACCCTTAGCATATTTTCTAAAGTCTGAATAGTTCTCTCAAACTGGCCATTGGTTTGTGGATGATACCCAGTGCTAAAGGAAAGATTTGTGCCAAGTGTCTTAGAAGCTTCCTAAATTGGGAAGTAAAACAAGGATCATTGTCAAAAATCATAGAAACTAGAATACCATGGAGTCTAATAATCTCTTAAACATACAACCCAACTAGTTTACTGACAGAGGCAGTGGTCTTTACTGCTAAGAAGTTGGTAGACTTAGTTAATCTGTCAACTATGACCCAAATAACATTGTGACTTAACCTAGTCCTTGGTAATCCTATGAAAAAATCCATGGTAACATGTTTTCATTTCCATTTTGGGATGGGGAGGCACTGTAAGAGACCAATGTGTCTATGGTGTTCCACTTTAACCTGTTAAAAAGTAAGACACTTGAAAACAAAATAAAAAATGTCAGAGTCTCAGCTCTCGGAACATCTTAGTGCTTCTAGGGTGGAAGGCCAACTTGGAGGTGTGAGTTTCCTTCAAAATGTCCAATTTAAGTTCAGGGTCATTGGGCATTAATAAACGATCTCGAAACCTGTGACATTCCAGGTTCCAGTTAAGGCAAATGGGTGTCAAATACAGATTCAGAATAATGAGTGCATGATAATATTTACGTAGTGAAGTCAAGACCTTAACAAATCCCTTATAGATACATATATATTATTCCAAATACATACATCATTGAGGCCAGAAGTGGGTACAAAATACAAAACATAAGGGTCACTTCTTCCACTATGCTAATGGAATTCATCAGAGTGCGAAAACAGACATGCACTTAGACTTGTGGATCCACGAGATCCTCACAGACTTCCAAGGGTAAGTCTGCCTATGGTTCCTCATTTTCTTCCTCATCTAGGGTGAATGGAAAGAGTGAGTTATATATGCTCAGTAAGAAAAACAGTATTAAATTAACATCATAAGATTTCAAAAGTTTATTATTTTATCTTACCGATTAGCTTCCTCATTTACCTAACTCATCATTAGAAAAAATCATTTATTTGAATATTAAAATTGTACGTTAGTACAAAAAATTAAATACACATTTATCATGCTAAATAATAAAGAAAATCAAATAAATCATGAAATGCTTAGATTTTTCATGTCATGCTTTGCGAAGTTGTTTCAAACTTTCATCTCTGAGGACAGATACAGATACAGATTTCCAACTGCCCAAGTGGAATGACCATATCAGATATAGATACGGCAATTTACTAAGGCCCACTTCCGCTTGGCCAAACCATGGTACGATCTATGACCACGGCTGTGCCAACTATAGTGGTCCTGATATATAATCTATAGTCACGACATTACTTAACCATGGGTGACCTCTACAAATAGTGTGATACCACTCTCGTTAGAGGACACGCCGTTATCCACTAGGAGTGGTCCTCTTACATCTTTCCAGACATGATAAGGGAGAGGAAAACAAATACCATGAAGGGCAAGGGGAACAAATACTCCTTAGAGATAAAAAGCCTAACGAGACACTTGATGCAAATATGCATGTCAATACAAAGACACTTCAGACCATAAATGCTTCATTCTACTTTTCTCTTTTTCTTTTATTTTATTTTTTTATTATCACGAGCAACATATTACATTTATCACATGCAAATTCATCAAGTGTCAGTAAATCACATAACATATTTAAAAATCAGAACAATTCGACTCATTTGAATACAAAGGCATGCAAAATAGACAAAATAACTATCATATTAAATTTGTTTATTTAAAATACTCCTTAGGACGTCGAAAGTAATACTAAATTCCTTACCAAAACCTCAATGCTTTCTCCTTCACTGTTTTCCTTTCTTTTTCTTTTTCTCTCACTATTTTACTATGTCTCTCTCTCTCTGTCTCTAAATCTTTTAAAAATGGAAGAAATGGAAGTGTGGAGAGGAAGGGAAGGGGAAGGGCAAAGGCAATTTATAGAATTTTAGAACTATTGGATTTGTGCCAAGTGGCAAAATTCGGTGAAGAGAGGGAGGAAAAGATTTTTGGTACAAAAAATGAGGGAGGAAAATTTCCTCTAACCGCAGTGGCAGTGCGCCTCCCAAGGCAGTGGTGGAGCTTTGCCCGAGGTGGTAGAGCCCGATTGGCGTGCTGCAGGCTAGCCTATAGCAGCGTAGGCCAATTGTCGCACACGCAGGGCCTAGGCATACTTAGTGCTGCGCGCACAAGGCCTGTCTGCGTAGACTTGCAGTGTGGACAACCCGCGCACAGTGTGAGGCACTAGTCCATGTGCGAAGTGACGTGCGAACGGCCCACATCCATGTGACAGGACGTGCACATATGTCCTAAACCCACGTTGTGCGTGCTGAAGGGTCGTGCGCGCTGTGCGCACGTCCCGTCCGTGCGTGCGTGCGTGCAGAGGGGACGTGCACGTTGTGCACATGCCCGTGTGTGCTAGCATGCAGATAGGTCATGCGTGCTATACGCATGCCCTGTGGCCACTGTGCATGCATGTGCGTGGGCACAGTGCCAAGCACCCGAGTGGGCAAACCTTTTTTCCCGTGGGATTTTTCCTTGTGAACGGATTTTCTCTCGTTTTGCCTTTTTCCAATTTTTTTTAATTTTTCCTTTTTGAAATAAAATAAAATAATATAAAATAGATTAAAATAAAAATAATAGTAAAATTAATAAAATTAATAAAATTAAATAAAAAATAAAAATATATTAAAATCACATATATCGAGAATGGCGTAAATTAATTTAAATTTAAGGCAGCCAAAGGCCTAAAAAAATAGAGTTTCCAACTAATTTTAGCACTGTGATGGGCGGGGTGTTACAACCCTCTCACCTAAAAATATTTCATCCCCAAATTTGTCTTGAATAAGTCTAGATACTAGTTCTGCATTTCGTCCTCTAACTTCCACGTCGCCTCTTTAGGGGTGCAATGCTGCCATCGTACCTTCACCATAGAAATCGTCTTGTTACATAAGACCTTATCAGTCTACTAGAGAATTTCTACAAGAACCTCCTCATAGGAAATATTGGTATTTACCTGTACCTCATCACGAGGAATAACATGAGAAGGATCAAGGTGGTACTTCTTGAGCATCGAGATATGAATACGTCATGTAAACCCACGAACTCTTGAGATAGAGTGAGGCGATAAGCCACGGGTCCAATGCACTTTATGATAGGAAAAGTTCCCACATATCGAGGCTTAACTTTCTTATCTTTCCAAACTGCATCTTGCCTTTGTAGGGATAGACTTTTAGGAAGACTTGATCTCCTACAACAAACTCCAAGGGTTGTTTATGATTATTGGTGTAGCTCTTTTGGTGACTCTGGACAGTTGCAAAATTCTTGCAGATGATTGCAACTTTCTCAATGGTTTCCTGAATGAGGTTTGGTCCTAAATGGCACTAGTTCCCGACTTCACTCCAGCAAGTAGGGGAACGACAAGGCCTTCCATACAAAGCTTCATATGGGGCTATATCGATGTTGTTATGGTAACTGTTATGGTAACTGTTATTATAAACGAATTCACGAAGAGGAAGATGCTCATACCAGTTATTACTAAAGTCATGAATGCAAGCATGTAACATCTCTTCCAATGTTTGGATCGTACCTTCAGACTAACCATCCGTTTGGGGATGATAAGCGGTGCTGAAGTATAATCCAGACCCCAAGGCTTCTTGGAAGTTGTCCCAAAAGTGAGGTGAACCGGGTGTCGCAGTCAAATACAATGGATGAGGGAACTCCATGGAGTCGAATAATCTCATCCATATATATGCATGCTAACTTACTGATGGAGTCCGTGGTCTGAATACGAAGGAAATGGGCAGTCTTGGTCAGCCTATCCACAATGACCCAAATGGCACTTCGACCAGAACAGGCCCTGGGCAATCCGGTGACAAAATCTATAGTTATGAGCTCCTATTTTCATTTGGTAATCAAAAGACCTTGTAGCAATCCACTGGGTCTCTGATGTTCTACCTTTATCCGTTGATAAGTAAGACATCGAGAGACGTAGTCGACTATATCCTTCTTCATTCTTGGCCACCAATATTGTCGCTTCAAATCTAGGTACTCCCTAGATGGATGGATAACTTTGAAGCATGGGCGGTCTTGAGTACATTTGTGTGTACTGCGTCGGGGACCCAAATTCAGTTCTAGAATTTGAATAATCCATCATCAGAGATCCTAAAATTAGGAGATTTGTTTGAAGTGAACTTACCTAGGCTCTTGATGAGTTCTGGATCTGTGGCCTGTGCTTCCCAGATTTTCATAAAAAGATCCAGTAGGGCTTGGATCTAGGCGAGATAGGTGCCCTTGCCATAATAGCTAAGGTTGGGCGATTGCACGGTGTCCACATCATCCAACTGGAGGCTTTAGTTTGGGCTAGCACAACAGGCTCTCGTCGACTTAGGGCATCAGCAATTATATTCCCTCTCTTGGGGTGATAAATGATTTGACAATCATAATTCTTCAAAAGATCCATCCAATCTCTCTGTCTCATGTTTAACTCCCATTGCAAAAAGATATATTTGAGTCTCTTATGGTCAGTGTAGATTTCAAAAGTCTTGCCATACAAGTAATGTCGCCATAACTTCAGGGCAAAGATAATAGCTGCCAGCTCCAAGTCATGGGTATGGTAGATCTATTCAGGATCCAAAGGCGACTACTCTGCCATGTTGTATTAAGACACATCCCAAACCGATATGAGATGCATCACAGTAAACTTAGAATCAGCCCCCATTATCTGGGAGGATCAACACAAGTCATAGGTGAGACGGCATTTCAGCTCCATAAAACTTTCCCAGCATGCATAATTCCAAATGAAGGGTGCACCCTTTCTGATGAGTCGAGTTATAGGGGGCTACAATTTTGGTGAATTCATCAATGAATCGTCAGTAGTAGCCTATCAAGCCAAGAAACTACACACCTTAGCCACATTGGTGGTGGACTCCAACTAGTCACTGATTCCACCTTAGACGGGTTTACAAAAACTCCTTCACTTGAGATTACATGACCGAGAAAAGAAACTCGATCCAACCAAAAGGAACACTTGCTTAGTTTTGCATATAGTTGGTTTTGGTATAGTTCAACTAAATGTACAATATGTTCCCCATTGCTTTTGGAATACGCAGAATGTCATCAATAAAGATGATGACATATCGATCCAGTGCGCGCCAGAAAACTTGGTTCATTAGGTCCATAAAAGCTGCTGGAGCATTGGTCAATTCAAACGGCATCACCCTAAACTCGTATAATCCGTATCTACACTGAAAGGCAGTTTTTAGAATATCTTTTTCCTTCACTCTCAACTACTGGTACCCAGTTCTGAGATCGATCTTAAAGAAGATCATGACTTCTTGCAGTTAATCGAAGAGATCATCGATTCAGGGTAAGGGGTACATACTTTTGACGGTCACTCGATTGAGTTCCCTATAGTCATGTAGAGTCAGAGGGTACCGTCCTTTTTTTTTTACAAATAACACTAGAGCACCCTAAGAAAAATAGCTAGGGCGAATGAATTTCTGGGTGATAAGATCAAAAAGTTGATGTTCCAGTTCAGTGTGACTCATACGATATGTGAGCTTCAAGATTGGTTGGGTTCCAGGAAATAATTCAATCAAGAACTCTTCCTCACATGGGGGAGGTAGACTAAAGAGTTCAATAGGAAAGACGTCAGAAAAATTGCAAACAATGGGTATGGAACACACAGTAGGATCAACGTCCATATTCCTATTCAATTGTTAGGAAAATGATAATAACTTTTATTTTGGGGATCTTAAAGTTACAATTTTATTTTCACAGTCTATTATAGCTCTATACTTTTCCAACCAATTCATACCTAATATTACATCAAATCTTACAAAATCTAATGGTATCAAGTTTACACATACTTCTATCCCTAAAGTCTTTATCTTATAGTCCTTATATACTCAATGAGCCTCTAGTAGTCCATTAGAGAGAGTTTTCACTACTAACATTTTTCCTAAAGCTTATGGTTTCAATTCTAGGTTACCAGCAAGTGCACAGAAAATAAAAGAGTGAGTTGCATCAGTATCGATTAAAGCTTTGGTGAGAGTTTTGTGAATAGAAAGCATACCCTAGATGAGAATAGGAGCAGGAAGGATTTTAGTTTCATCCAAATGGTACACTCGACCATATGCTATGGGTCTGGCTATATTCTTCAGTCGCTGAGGGCAGTCTTTTATAAGGTGTTGGGTGCTTCCACACTGATAGCAGGCGTGATTGATACGCTAACATGGTAGGTCACCATTTGAGTGACGACAATATTGACTAGGTGGGTTAGTTCGAGCAGGTGGGATTGTAGGTGGGGGTAAGGCAAGAGGAAGGGCAATTCTAGTCCGTTTGTTTGGGGGGTTACTTACTAGGTCAAACAATCTCTTTCTAAGTTGTTGGGGCAGTTGTTGGGCTCAAACTCGAGCAAAGCATTAGTTCTTAGCCAAGATAAGATCTTCGGTCTCACCATCGCAACCCGATCATAAATGTCAGCACGAAGGCCCTTGAGAAACTTCCTAGCCTTTCGACTTTCGGGGGTGACCATCAAAGGGTCAAACCTAGATAGCTGAACAAATCAGGCTGCATATTGGGCTACAAACAAGCTTCCTTGGTGGGGGTCCTGGAATTCCTCCTCTTTCTTTTCCCGAACATAAGCAGGGAAGAAGTTATAAAAGAAAGTATCAATGAAAACTTCCCAGGTAGTAGGGGTAGGCAGGACTTCTTTCTTAAGTCGCCACCAGTGCTCGACTTCACTGTTTAACATAAAGGCTGCAAGAGAGACCTTTTGTCCTTGAGTTAGGTCCAGTACAGAGAAGAGCTTTTCTATTTGTAGGATCCAGACTTTGACTACTAAAAGATCAGGGCAACCTTCAAAGTGTGGGGGGTTAAGTTTTTTAAATCTACTATATTATGGAAGATAGACTGATATGGGTTTTAGAATTCAGGGGAAGGGCGTTGATAAGGGTTGGCTTGGTTTTGTCCTACGGCTAAAGTTAATCCTTGAACAGCTTGAAAAAGTTTTGTAAATTCAACCCTAGTCGGATGATCAAGGGCTTCAGGTCATTCAGTACACTCTACAGATTATCTTCCTCGCGTCATTCCTATAAAGAAAGGAAGACACGAGTTGAAGGTTTAATCTTTGAAAGGAGGACATTTATCTTTACTAGGTACTCTAAATGGATTATCTATCCTAGACTTAAGTGTAAGGGATTTGTTATGCAATATTCTGCTCTGATACAACCTATGACATCCCAGGTACCAATTTAGGTAAATGGGTGTCAGATACAGATTTAGAATAACGAGTGCATGATAATATTTATGCAATGGAATCAAGACTTTAACAAATCCCTTAGATACATATATATTGTTCCAAATACATACATCACTGAGGCTAGAAGTGGCTACAAAATACAAAACATAAGGGCCATTTCTTCCACTATGCTAATGGAATTCATCAGAGTGTGGAAACAAACATGCACTCAGACTTGTGGATCCACAGGATCCTCATAAACTTCTAAGAGTAGGTCTACCTGTGGTTCCTCATTTTCTTCCTCATCTGGGGGGGAATGGAAAGAGTGAGTTCCATATGCTCAGTAAGGAAAACAGTATTAAATTAACATTGTAAGATTTTAAAAGTTTATTATTTTATCTTACCGATTGGCTTCCTTATTTACCTAACTCATCATTTGGAAAAATCATTTATTTGAATATCAAAATAGTACATTAACATAGAAAATAAAATATACATATATCATGCTAAATAATAAATAAAATGAAATAAATCATGAAATGCTCATATTTTTCGATTCATGCTTTGTAAAGTCGTTACAAACTTCCATCTCTGAGGACAGATACAGATACAGATTTCCATCTGCCCATGTGGAATGACCAAATCAGATACAGATACGACAATTTGCTCAGCCCACTTCCTGCTAGCCAAACCATTGTATGATTTATGACCACGGCTATACCAACCATAGTGGTCCTAACATATAATCTATAGTCACGACATTAGTTAACTATGGGTGATCCCTACAGATAATACGATACCACTCTCGTCAGAGGGCATGCTATCATCCACTGGGAGCAGTTTTCTTACATCTTTCCAGACCAGATAGGGGAGAGAAAAATAGATACCCAGAAGGGAAAGGGGAACAGATACCTCTCAATGATAAAAAGCCTAATGAGACACTTGATGCAATATGCATGTCAATACAGATACACTTCCGACCATAGAGGCTTTATTCCACTTTTCTCTTTTTTTATTTTTTTATTATCATGGGCTACATATTACATTTATCACATGTAAATTCATCAAGTGTCAATAAATCACACAACATGCTTAAAAATCATAACAATTTGACTTATTTGAATACAGAGGCATGCAAAACAAACAAAATAACTATCATATTAAATTTGCTCATCTAAAAATACTCCTTAAGACATCAAAAGTAATATTAGATTCCTTAGGACACCAGTCTGTGTGTGAAGTGATGCGCTAACGGCCTGCCAATGCGCGGTAGGACTTGCCCACAGGTCTGACCCCGCATCATGCATGCTGTGCGCATGTCTTGTGCATGAATGCGTGCAGAGGAGACGTGTACGTTGGGCGCACGTCTCGTGTGCACTGGCATACAAATGGGATGTGCGCGCTGTGCACATGCCCTACAGCCATTATGCGCACATGCATGCAAGCACAGTGTCCATCATCCGCACAGGCAAACCTATTTTCCAGCAGCATGTTTCCCCGCGAGCCGATTTTCTCCTGTTTTGCCATTTTTTTATTTTTTTCTAATTTTTTTTTCTAAAATAAAACAAAATAATGTAAAATAAATTAAAATAAAAATAATAGTAAAATTAATAAAATAAAAATAGATTAAAATTGTGAATCTCGATAATGGCGTAAATTATTTTTTATTTAAGGCGGCCAAATACATGAATAAATAGAGTTTTCAAATCATTTTAGCACAGTGATGAGCAGAGTGTTCCAAAACCTATGAGTTTCATCATTGAACATTTTAGAATCTTATTGATCTCTCTATTTTATTTTGTTCTGCTACCTTTCCACACTAAAATCCATGTATTGGGCTTCCTTGATCTCTTAATGAGAGTGGGTTGGATCCGAAGTTGGGCAAGATGGACACCATTGTCGTGATGATTCCATCAAAGATTCTTAACCGCTTCAAGTATGTTCTATCTTGAAATCATCATTTGTGCTAACAGGGACGAGTTCTTTCTACTAAGAGCATCAATAATAACGTCACCCTTTTCAGGATGATATAGGATCTTACAGTCATAATCCTTTAAAAGATCCATCTAGTGTATCTACCTCATGTTGAATTCCTTCGAGATGAATAGGTACTTCAAAGTTTTTGTGATTGGTATAGATTTAAAAATGTTTCACCTTACAAATAACGTCACCAGATTTTGAGAGCAAACACAATAGCTACCAACTCGAGATCATGTACAAGATAGTTCTATTCATGGGGCTTTAATTACCTCGAACCATAAGCTACAACCCTACCATGTTGCATAAGTAGACATCCTAGACCAAGATGCAATGCATCACTATAAATTTAAAATCCATCAGTACTGTCAGGAATGATCAATACTAGAGTAGAAGTTAAATGACTCTAGATCTCAAGAAAACTTTCTTCACATCAAGGGTCTTAAAGAAATTTAGCTCCCTTGCTTATGAGTCAGGTCAGTGGGGTAGTGATGTTAGAGAAGCCTTCAACAAATCGACGAAATACCCAGCCAAACCCAAGAAGCTGCAGACTTCAGAAGTGTTGGTCAATTGACTCTAATTTGTTACAGCCTCAACTTTAGAGGGATCCACAAAAACACTTTTGTCGAAAATAATGTGATTAAGAAAGGAGATTTTATATAACATGAAGATGCACTTACTAAGTTTAGCATATAATCTACGCTATCAGAGGGTCTCCAAAATATGTACTAAATGAGTAGCATGTTCTGTGGGATCCTTGGAATACACAAGTATATCATCGATAAAGACGATAGCATACTTATTTAGTATGGGCTTAAAAATTTTATTCATAAAATCAATAAAACCTATAGGAGCATTGGTTAGTCCAAAAGCTAAAACCCCGAATTCATAATGGCCATACCTAGTTCAGAATGTCGTCTTGGGAATGTCCTCAGCTCTGACCCATAACTAATGATAACTAGACCGAAGGTCAATCTTGGAAAAGATAGTTATGCCCTAAAGCTGGTTGAATAAGTCATTAATACAGGGTAGCAGATACTTATCCTTTATAGTCACCTTATTTTGTTCCC